>JACEIK010004565.1:52719-67138 GCA_018107945.1 Datura stramonium | reverse complement strand
CTTCCTAATTAGGTAAAGTCAACCTGAAGGTACATACACAAACTATACCAAGGCTTAACTGGCTATTAAACCATTGAGTTATGGCTGGAATGGATTATTTTATGTATGTGTGATGTATTTATTTATCCATATGTCACTTAAATAATTAAATTCCAACCGAAAGTTATATTAAGTGCAATGATTAGTAATCAGTGGGTGAGGATATACTTATTATCTTTCAACTTTTTGACTCACTCATTCCATCTGAAAATGGTTCCATGTTTCTGTATCTTCACTATCTTTTCTTCCTTCTTGTACTACAGATCAAATGCTGAGCTCATAACTTCTCTTCCTGGACAGCCTCCCAATATTTTCTTCAAACAGCACTCTGGTTATATTGTTACAAATTCTCAACGTGGTAGAGCTCTATTTTATTACTTTGTTGAAGCAGATTCAGAAAATGCAGCATCACTCCCCCTTACTCTGTGGCTCAATGGAGGTACAATTCACCTATGTTGCTCGGGCTATTCAAAAGATACCGGCGGGTGCATTTAGTGCATTTTTTGAAATCCGATACGGGTACAATAACATTTTTGGAGAGTCCGAACAATATATCACTTCTCAATTGACCTTGATTTTCATTTGAAGAATTGAAGCAATATATCACTTCTCAATTGACCTTGATTTTCATTTGAAGAATTGAACTGACAAGATATTTATTTGATTGAATTAAAAATCTTAGGCCCTGGCTGTTCATCTGTGGGTTATGGTGCTTTTATGGAGCATGGACCTTTTCGGCCAAGGAAAGATGGGAGCCTAACGAAAAATCAGTATTCTTGGAATTTGGGTAATGTTTCTTGTTTCTTGAATGATCATACCGGAAGGAGTATGTACCCGAAAATCGGATAACAGCTACTGATTTTGATTGCTAAACATGAAACAGAATCGAACATGTTGTACGTGGACTCTCCCATTGGTGTAGGATTTTCATACTCAAATACAAGCTCAGATCACATCAACTGGGATGATACTGCAACAGGTACACAATTTTTCCTGAAATAGACAATAATATTTGTAAGTCAATGAGATTGAAATGTTTGATGTTGCTCTTTCTGGTCATCTTTTATAGCTAAGGAGAATCTCCAATTCATCCTCAACTGGTTCAAGAAGTTCCCTCAATATAGAAACTCAGATGTCTACATAACTGGGGAGAGTTATGCAGGTTGACATATCTGAACTGGCCTAATCTATATCAATAGATTTTGAACACTAACATATTTTTGGATCTTAGGTCACTATATACCACAGTTTGCAGTATTGCTTCTTGATTACAACAGAATGCCCAATGTTAAACCGATCAAGCTTAAATCAATCGCAGTAATGTTTACATTACTCTTGAACTATTTGTTCAAAATTGATTCTTTTTCAAATCTTCACTTAATTCAATGAATTTGCAGCTGGGGAATCCACTCCTAGACATTGAAATAAGCGTGAGGTCTGCTGAATATCTGTGGGCACATGGTGTCATTTCTGATGAACTTCTTGATATGCATAGAACAATCTGTAATGAAACAAGGTTCCTGCTGGAGTATACACATAATTATACATCCAAGGAATGCGCGGAAGTGATGGAACTCAAAGGGGAAGAGATGGGAAATGATATAGTTAAGGATGATATACTCTTGCCAAAATGTGTATCTTTTGGTGCAGCAGGACAACTAAGGGCCCTTGGAGACCTCGGCACAATACACGAGAAGGTATGAATCTAAGTTCCATGAGAACTATGATTATTAGGTCATAATTCATCGAATTTTGAATTGGAGCTAACTTGTTGCAGCTATTCTTTCGACAGTTTGATAAGAAAGTAGGAAAAATTGCTGATCCATGCCTTACTGATTGGATAAATCTGTATCTTAACAAGCCAGAAGTTCAAAAGGCACTACATGCCAACACCACTTACCTGTCATATGCCTGGGAAATTTGTTCCGGGTCGGTCCTCTACTTCCTTTTCTTTACTTTCCCTTGGATCAAAAGTTTTGTGTTTACAATACCTTTTATTTTGTCTTGTTTACTTGCATTTATAAAAACAAGTTTGTCAATATTTTCAGACCCCTTCAGTATAAGAGAGAAGATGTAGCTATAAACGTTATACCTCTGCTGTCAAATATTCTAAAAGAGCACATCCCGATTCTGCTTTTCAGGTTAGTTGATTAAGTACTACACTCAAATTTCCTCCTATCTTAACAATTGTAACAATTTTGAAGTCTTGGTATTTTCGGTTTTGTTAAATATCACTACTGTAGTAACATTTTGCATGTTTTGTTTTTTCCCAGTGGAGACCAAGATTCAAAACTCCCACTGACACAAACTCGGAAAATTGCTAAACTGCTTGCTCAAGATTTAAAACTAGTTGCTTTAGACAAATATGGTCCTTGGTATGATGGCTTGCAGGTATGTGACTACATCCTCTGTTTTCAACTTGGACCATTTTGCAAAAAGCTCTTTAAGACGTACATTAATAATTAAAGCACTCGCTCTCCAACCTACTGATTCTAAATCTTGGATTCATCTCCACACTGTTGGGATCGAACAATGAAAACATGTATATACATAATTTGTTGAGTAATTGCAGATTGGAGGATGGAGTCAGTCATTTGGAGGGCTAAGGGAAGGCAAAAACGTTACATATTTAACATTTGCTACAGTTAGGGGTGCAGCTCATGAAGTGCCATATACTTCTCCTTCACAAGCTCTTACACTTTTTGGTGCATTTTTGAGAGGACATCCTCCACCACGAAAGAGCAGCATCATTGCAGCACAGTAGCTGCGTAATACGATGGATCTGATAGATCTCTTTTCTCCTGTTCTCTAGACTTTGATTATTTCATTTTGAATATTTGTGGTACGTTTTGTTTGTGTGGATTTTAAATAAGCCTACTTATTGGATTTAACTTGGCTAACCTTAGGTTTTACGTGGAGAACCTACGGAGGCTTTCTTTTTATAAATATTACATGTTTGATATTGTATTTAAATCTGAATATCGGACGTTTAAGAATTTTTATTTTCTCTAATATTTGAATTTTGAAAAAATGAGATTTCTTATTTTTTACAATTTGAATCAAAGAAAATGACATTTTCAGATATCTTATGTGTAAAAATGATATCTCCTCATAAAAATGAGAATCTCTTGTAAATATCATAAAACTAATAAATATTTGTAAAGAGGTAGAAAATCATTTCTGCCTTGAATTCCCGGAGATGTGCCAACTTGCAGCAAACAAGAACGTTAAAATAAGGCACTCGAACGCCCACCACCCGGGTGAATTAGTAGGCCTTTACCAACGGCCAATGGCACCTTACAACATTTTGTTGATACGGGTGGCATATGTTATATATAGAGGCGGACCCACATGAAAGCTCGGAGTTGCACGTAAACCCGTTAACTTTAGAAAAAGTTACGTGTATATATATGTGTGTATATATTAAGAAATCATTTATATTGTGCACTCCAAAACAGAAAGTTTGTGGGGCAAGCTAGTACGCAGTAGTTGTGCCGTACTTGAGACTCCGGTTCAAGCCCTTGTAGCATCATGGTGAACAAATTGTTTGCTTTAAGACATCTGCCTTCATACTTAAAAGAAAAAGTTCATTTTGCACAATCTTGACAATTAAACTATATCTCTCAATTATTTTATTTGTGTTAACGTTGTTTTATAATCATATTTGACCTATGTTTTTGTCACTGTTCACACTATCAGTGACCAGTCAACACGATATTCCTTAGTCTTTATTGAAAATTTTATTAATATTATATTAAGATAATGAATGATGCTCCCAACATTTTCAAATTCTGAGTTCGCCTCTGATTATATATACATATAGAGAGATGGTATACAAAAATTATATCAATGTTTGGGGGTACATTCCCTTAGCTCTTAACAAATCCGTGCCCGTACACATACTCATAAAGTAGTTTGATCCATAAAAAAAACAAACTACGAGCATTTTGAATGAGATATGACGAAAGAAATAAGATAGTTATCAGATCAATCGGATATCGTGAAGGGGAGGGGGAATCGGTCGTATGGCGCTATTACAAATATTCTCTTATTTATATGATTACTAGATAAATTATCCGCGCTTCGCGCGGTGGTTAGCAACCTTATTAAACTTACTTATGATCATCATTTGCAAATATCCGTTTAGTTTTTAGATATTATGCATCAACAAAATTTATTTCTCTTTACTTTCCGGAAATTCGAACTCTTTACTACAATTATAATGTAATTAAAATAATTTTTTTTTCGAAAGAGTTTTCGCCAAATCCCAGTCTTTAATTCATGTAGTAATCTATGATAAAGGTGAATTGTTACTATCGGATAGACGAAAGATTTTGATTGTGATTATCAATGTATTTTTATTTTTTGGATCAAAGAAGGAAAGTGACTTTTCTCTTTGTGTTTATTCACGGATTAAGAAGGTGAAGGGTATAGAGGAAATCATAAAATGTGAAATTGAGTGAGTTGTTGTTTGAGATTTTTCGCAATAGAGTAATAGGATTTTAATGTGTTGTGCTTTGCAGAAATGTGGGTTCCGATAGAGAAGGGAATTGAATTCAGTTGCACCAAACAAAGAATTTGAACAGACGAGACATAACTTTCAGTAAAAGAAAATAGTCTGAGAAAATCTACAAGGAAATAATTGAGTGGCCGAAATACTAATGTGAGAAAAGTAACATAAAGTCTTTGTAAAATGAGAAGTTGCATATTTGTGCCGATTGGAGCAATTTTTTGCACCCCCATGATAATTCTTGGAAAGCTTCATTCCTATTAGAAAGAGAAAATTTATAAATAAATTCTCGAAAAATTCCAACCTATTATTAAGGATAATTTTTCCAACAGTCCAAAGTTTGTAAGTAGTATCACAAAATAAGGAGAGAATTTCAGAAAATGTTAAAGTAGTATGGAGATTCAATTTTTTCCCCCATAAAATACTGCTTTAGCCGTGATATCGGAGTTAAAGAGCTATCTTTTAGCAAAACAAAGAAGTGAATGTCCCAAAAAATAGCTGAGTGACCAAGATACTAATGCCACAAAAGAAAAATATAGTGATTGAAAATGAAAAATTGCATACAACCTACTAATTGGAATTTTTCTGCACCCCCATGATAATTTTCGAATTTTAGTTACTGGTATTAGCAGGATGAGATTATATTTAGTTATTGTTGTAATTAACTGAAGGAAGAATACAAAGATAAGAGTGATTGAAAGTCGTAATGATATAAATAAAGCATATCACATGTTAGTATAGGAGGGAAAATGAAGTGAGAATGAAGGAAGAATACAGAGAGAAGGAAGAAAGAAAGGAATTCACAAGTAAGTCTACCAGGGGAAGATGGAACTGAGAATAATAAATAAGGAGAGAGAAATAAGGGAGTAGAAAGAATTTCAAAAGTCTTGCGTCATTTATAGTTTGATAGTTTTGTTTTTATGCTAGAAGGTAGAGTAATTTGTAAAAAACTTATATGTGCAGAGAAATACAATCTCCATATTTGGGATATGCCATGTCATTTGGACATAAGGTTAAATTAAGTTTGTTAAAGTCAAGAAAATAGAAACAACAAAATAATTTTGTAACATGTTTATTTCAAGGGTAAAAGATGTTATCCATACATGTAAAACTTTTTTTTCACACAAATGTCAGTATCAAGATATCTTGAATTCACACATCAAGAAGTGAACTAAAATTGAACAACTAGTTGAAATTTAATGTAAATGGATAATAGGAACTTGGTGACCAATGATATAAGAAAATATCAAACATTCACTCCAGATAATGTTTTCAATAAAAGCATTAGCACGTATAATTCAGGTGATGTCTTTGTATTTTCACCAAATACAATTTAGTTACATTGTAAAGCAAGGCTAGAACTTCTCTATCACATATGTTGTTGTTCAATATCAACATTTCAGGACATGACATCTCGCATCACAACAACCTCAATGACAAAGTTCACACAAAATTGTTATTCATTTCCTTCTTTGATAAATTCAATTGAAGATCAAGTATACAAATGCACAATAAAGTTATATAAGTATTTAGAATTTTGAATTAAATAAGATTTTCAAAAATTAGAGGAAGAGATACAATTATTGGGATTGGTAAAAGTGGTCTTTAAATTTTCTTATAGAACAGTCAGGGTAAAAAATTACTTAGCTTACTATTGTAATTTATCTAGTAAGAGGGGAAAAATAAATCTCATGTATAGTGATGAGTGATAGGTTTGATACAATACACTAGTATTTAATTTCACGATTTATTTCATTTTGTGCAGCTGATCAAGACAAAAGAGATGTCATTGTAGTTGTAGTGAATGTTATGGGATTTTATCATGCCATTAATGTATCAAAATGGGATGCACTATAGAATTTTCTATTCTTAGTTTTTTTTGTTTCTTCTTGAAAATGAAGGAGGCTCAACTCTTATAATCAAAATTTTTACTTTCTTATATATAAATTATTGATGTTTTCGAAATTCAAAATTTATGTTAGTTGTCAAGTTTAAGCCAACATTGAGTGAGCCTCATACACTATAAAAGTTATCGTCACGTGACCAGGTTACATGTTCAAGTTACGACATAACCTCTTGCAAAAATGCAAAGTAATGTGCATAAATAAGACCCCATTTTGTTGCTCCTTCTCTTGAACAAAGTCATAGCGAGAGCTTAGTGCACTGACACGTTCTTATCAAGTTTAAACCAAAAGTTGTGTGCTATATAATTACCAACAACACATTATGTAGAATAAGATTGATAGTCAAGTCTGATTGTTTTTTCGGTGATAGAAATTAATATTCCATCAGATAATTAGATTTAAAAAAAATATTATATTTGTTATGAAAGTGTTTGGTGAGTATTGGTATGCAATATTTCATTAATTTTCAAGGGTGACACTCATGGTGTGGACCTTAGAACAAAATATAGAACTTATCATGAAACTATTTTAAGCATCTAATTATTTTAATTCTAAGTAACTTGACAAAATTCAAAAGAAACACTACCCTCATATTCTTAAATAATTGTTATCAGAACTGTCCAAACTCCTAAAGGACTCCAACTCATTGTGTGGTAGAAAAATGGAAGGGTGGAAGAGCCTAAAACTTTTGTATCTCCAACTTTTGCGTCTTATTTTTCTAAAACTCCAACAAAATCAGTGTCACTGCCATCCTTTAAGTTTAAGAATGTAATTCTTTTGTATATTCAGTTCCACATTAATTGAGTCTCATAAACAGGACACAAATTAACCAAAACAATACAATTTTGATTCTACAATAAACCTAAATAAAGTAGAAAATTGAGAATATAAAATATCAAGATACATGAAACATCAACTAAACATGAAAGAAAATCTTAAATACCTCAAAAAGAGAAAGAAGAGATTTACCTCGATGGCGAGGAGTAAATTTGAGCAGAATCCTTAACCGTGAAGACTAATCTTTTTTCGTTATATTATATATGTCGAGGGTATGAATTCATAAAATTAATTCAACAATGAATTAATTAAGTAAGTTTAGAAATATTAGTGCAAGCCCATTATTGTTGCTAACCAAATAATGCAATTCAGATTTATAAATTAACATTATACAGTAACTATTTTTAGCATGTTATCTCAAACATTGAACTACAATTTCATATTTTCATCAGTATAAAAGTCTCTTCCTCAAATGTATCTTATTAGTAATTTAGTATTTTTGAAGCGTACCTTAACTTCACTACTTATATATATATNATATACTGAAAAGAAGAAATTGAATGAATCATTCCTAACAAAACAGATCATTCTTAGAAATTTATTTGTTCCAATAAGTGTTATTTTTTTATAAAGCTTCTCTGAAACATATTGATCTATTATCTCGGAACATAAAACTTGCATCACAAATGTCATTTAACAGTCATTGCTCCATGTAACTCAGTAATGGTGGTTTGCATTTTCTAGTAATGGATGATGATTATTATAGTGGATGTCTGCACAAAAAAACAATATGCAAAAATCGTAGGTGACAACAATGGCAACAGAGTTATAAATTATATAAGTCTTGATTTAAATGAATTGGTGCAATGACATTGAATGTGCTAAAGTTTGGTGAAGGTTACAAGTTAAAATAATTTAGAAGACAGAGAAATTTTCGCTTTAAAATTTACTTCTTGAAAGAAAACAAACTTCCTCTCAATAACACTTATGCTTTTAGAGATTCATGGGATTGTTATGGCTAATATGTACTAATGTTGGTCGGGTTGAAATTTGAAAAAACTCATATACACGTAAGAATCATGAATATATTAAAGTGCTTATGAAATATTTTTTTTTTACCCAAAACATATGGAAGTCAAACTGCAAGGAACCAAACAAAGTCAATGAAATGTTCATGCAAATATTTGTTGCTAGAAGAGTAAAGTAAATTGGTAGAGAAAGGAAAAGTAGCATACTTGGGCCAGTCGAAGGTTTTCTCTGTGATTTCGGTGCATAGGGAAGGAGAATTTCAAAGGTCTCTGAAAGAAAAAATTAATGGAAAGAGATGCTGGCGAGAATAGAGGATAATTTAAATTAGAAAATCACAAAGCACTCAAAATTGATAACCTTGAAAGTCCCATACAATTTGGCAAAGAATATTTGATCGAACAATGAAAGCATTAAGGGGAGAAGAGTTAAACATAAACCGCAAAAGAGCCTTTAATTGTTGGNCTATTTTGGAAATGGTGATGTTTGAGGTTCTTTGATGAGACAGTTTGTTAAAAAACTATTGAGAATGGGAAAGTAGTAAATCTGGGATTTGGTGTACCTTGAAGAAGAACAAGAAGAGCGATAGAACATGGATTCTTTAATTTTGTATAGTTAGTCAATTTCAATTCAAGAAGAGGGAATATAGGATGAAGAATTAAAAGAATAATAGAAGAGGGATTTGAGCATCTTTTCGGTGAAGTGGCGGTTTGAATTGTCGCTGCTTAAGCGGCTTATTTTTATGTAAGCGCGACTTAGATTTTATTGCCCAAAAATTATCAAAAAATTATAAAAATAGATAAATACCAATCTTGTATTATAGTTGCGCCACATCAACGAGCCTAAAATCCTTTTTTATATAGATATATAGATTTTTCACATCAAAATTTTAAAATTGAAATACGTGATACCTTTGTTGGATTATTTTACTTCAATTAACTGTAACTGGTATGGTCAGAGGGAATTATTTTTCCAATTTTTAATATTACAACATCACTAGTATACATTTAATTCTTTGAAACAGCAGGATTAGTTATTATTTTTATCAGATTATTAAATGATCTGATTGTATAAGTTAAACTTGGTTTATAAAAGCCTTAAAATAATTCAAAATTGCGTTTTTGTTTCCAATTAAAAATGTTAGAAATTGAAAACAACCTCCAAAAAGTCTACTAACAACTTTGTCTTCTCAGCTCCAACTTCTCTCTTCATTACCTCCATCTATCATTTCATAACCATTGTTAGTCCTCCTCTTAAAAAAGTGATAAAAATGATCTAAAAGTCCATTAAGTAAAAATAAAACGAGTATTTTTTATTTTCATCAACTATCTATCAAATTTTGATTATTAAATTAAATTGGATATGTGAAAATAGATAAATAAATTTATCCGGAACTTACACTTGAAAGTACAAAATTTTTAATATAAATTTTTTATGTTTTTTATTTTTTATTTTTGGTGTTTGGTGTAGTTTTTCATGTTGCAGATTTTGATATTTTGACGGAATTTTCTGGTATTTCTAGTTATTTTATTTTCCACAATTTTGGTTAACAATCAAAATTTAGTATATTTAATATAAATAACAAATGCTCACTTTTGACTAGGGCTATGTATCGGTTAGTTAGGTTCGGTTTTGAAACTTATCGGTTATCGGTTTGTAGACATGCTAGACCGCTAAAGAACCATTAAGATATCAGTTAATGGATGATTAGTTAATCGGTTATTGATCATTATCGATTCGGTTATCAGGTTATTCTTTACAATTCCACACGAAAAAAACTCATAAGTCATAAGTATGTTGAGCTAGAAAAAAGTGGGTAAAAAGAGAAACAACATATAAAACTAACCCAACTAAAGCAATCAACTTTAATTTAGATTTGAATAACATCCCTTCACTTTTCATTGACACTCGGTTCATCTTCTTAGTATGATACTTTATAAATTGAAGGCAAAATTGTAATTTAATAAATTATTATCGTTCATCCGTTAAAAGAATGGTCAAACCGATAACCGAAAATAACGCAATAATTTGGGTGAGTAAACCAATAGTCAAACCGTTAAACCAATAACCCAAATTATCAATTCGAATTATTGGCTTAACCATTAATTTGCACATCCCTACTTTTGATAAACTTAAAAAATCAAAAGTATTTAATTAATATTTAATTGACTATTTAAAACCTATCACGAAAAATAAAGAATCATTTTTGTCATTTTCTCATCCTTTAAGCTCCAAATCAATGCCACTGTTTTGTCTCTACTCAAATTCTGGTTACTTTGACCAGCTGTGATTTTCCTGCGTTTTGAAATTGGGCATGAAAAATGCGTAATCGAAATGGAAAGAGGTGCAGTTGTTCTCATGATATACTTTCTTTCAAAAATAGTTCTCTAAATATATATATAGGGTTCTACAGATGTAGCTAATCTTTGAAACTGAGATGCAGTTGTTAGTCAAAAAAAATTTTAAAAATATTGTTTTGAGGGAAATAAATTCTTCTAAGGAGGAGGAAAATAATAGACAAAACAAGTCCTCTTTAGTGATTTTCCACATTGAATACCTTAAGGAGTAATTTTTCTTGTCTTAAATACAAATTATTGTGGGCTTAAACAATTGAATTATAGCTGGCATGTATTATTATATGTCAGCATGATGTTGCACATTCTTGGCGTGCTGTATAATCACTTAAATAATCAGATGGTTCATCATTGAACTTGTTGACTCATTCTATTCATCTGAAAATGGTACCATGGTTCTGTATCTTCACAATCTTTTCTTCCTTGTTGTACTACAAATCAAGTGCTGAGCTCATAACTTCTCTTCCTGGGCAGCCTCCAAATATTTTCTTCAAACAGTACTCTGGTTATATTGTTACAAATTCTCAAAAGGGTAGAGCTTTGTTTTATTACTTTGTTGAAGCAGATTCAGAAAATGCAGCATCACTTCCCCTTACTGTATGGTTCAATGGAGGTATATTTCTTCTAATGACCTTGATTTTCATTTCAAGAATTGCACTGACAAGATATTTATTTGATTCAATTCAAAATCTTAGGCCCCGGTTGTTCATCTGTGGGTTATGGTGCTTTTATGGAGCATGGACCTTTTCGGCCAAGGAAAGATGGGAGCCTAACGAAAAATCACTATTCTTGGAATTTGGGTAATGTTTCTTGTTTCTTGAATGATCATATTGAGAAAAATTTATGAGTGACTGATTTTTATTACTAAAACACGAAACAGAATCGAATATGCTATATGTGGACTCCCCTATTGGGGTAGGATTTTCGTACTCAAATACAAGCTCAGAATACATCAATTGGGATGATACTGCAACTGGTACACAAGTTCTCCAGAGATAGCCAATAATATTTGGTAATTCAGTGCAAATTGAAATGTTTGATTTGCCCTTTTTAATCTTTTATAGCAAAGGAGAATCTCCGATTCATCCTCAACTGGTTCAACAAGTTCCCCAAATATAGAAACTCGGATGTGTACTTAATCGGGGAGAGTTATGCAGGTTGACATATCTGAACTGGCCTTAAATCTATATGATCTTTTGGTTGTATATACTCGTAGATCTGTTAACTAATATGAATTTGGTTCTTTGGTCACTATATACCACAACTTACAGTATTGCTGCTTGATTACAACAAAAAGCCCAACGTTAATCCAATCAACCTTAAAGCAATTGCAGTAAAGTTTACACTACCCTTGAACCACCAAAGCATGTTTTCATATTTCAACTATTTATTGATAATTGTTTCTTTTTCATATCTCCACTTAATCCAATGAATTTGCAGTTGGGAAATCCACTGCTAGATATTGAAAAAAGCATGAGGTCTGCTGAATATCTATGGGCACATGGTATCATTTCTGATGAACTGCTTGATATGCAAAGAACAATCTGTAACGAAACAAGGTTCATGCTGGAGTATATATATAATCACATGTCTAACGAATGCATGAAAGTGGTGGAACGCACAAAGGAAGAAATGGGAAATGATATAGTTACGGATGATATACTCTTGCCAAAATGTGTATCTTCTGGTGCAACAGGACAGCTAAGGGTCCTTGGAAACCTCGGCACCATACACGAGAAGGTATGAAATCTATGCTCCATGAGAACTAATGTTTAGGATGTAATTCATCCATATGGAATTGGAGCTTAACTTGTTGCAGCTATTAATTCGTTCGACAGCTTGATAAGAAAGTACTTGGGGAAGTTGCTGATCCATGCCTTACTGATTGGATAAATCTGTACCTTAACAAGCCAGAAGTTCAAAAGGCACTACATGCCAACACCACTTACCTGCCATATGCCTGGGAGATTTGTTCGGGGTCGGTTCTCTCCTTCCTTTTTTTACTTTCCCTTGGATCTAAAGTTTGTGTTTACAGTACTTTTTACTTTCTCTTGTTTACTTGCTGCCTGTGCATTTATAAAACAAGTGTGTCAATATTTTCAGACCCCTACAGTATAAGAGAGAAGATGCAGCTATAAACGTTATACCTCTGCTGTCAAATATTCTAAAAGAGCACATCCCGATTCTGCTTTTCAGGTTAGTTTATTACTAAATATAAAGTTACTACACTCAAATTTCCTCCTATCTTAACAATTTTGCAGTCTTGGTATAAGATTGTGCATGTTTTGTTTTTCTCTAGTGGAGACCAAGATTCAAAACTCCCACTGACTCAAACTAGGAAAATTGCTAAACTGCTTGCTCAAGATTTAAAGCTAGTTGCTTTAGATAAATATGGTCCTTGGTATGACGGTTTGCAGGTATGTTCCGTCTGTTCTTGCACTATTAGCCATTGTTTTTAGTTTAGTTCATGTTGCAAAAAGCTCCTTAACACATACATTAATAATATAAGCACTCGCTTCAAACCTAGTAGTTCTAAATCTTGGATTCATCTCTACGTTGTTGGGATCGAAAAATGAAAACATGTATATACATAATTTGTTGATTAATTGCAGATTGGAGGATGGAGTCAATCATTTGGAGGGCTAAGGAAAGGCAAAAACGTTACATATTTAACATTTGCTACAGTTAGAGGTGCAGCTCATGAAGTGCCATATACTTCTCCTTCACAAGCTCTTACTCTTTTTACAGCATTTTTGAGAGGATATCCTCCACCGCGAAAGAGCAGCAGCACCATTGCAGCTGTGTAATCCTATCAATCTAATGAATCTCTTTTCGCCTGTTCTCCAGACATGGACTACAGATTCTCAAATTTTATTTAGAATATTTGTACTACTCTTTTTGTTTTTTGGATTTTAATTAATAAGCCAACTAATTGAATATAATTACTTAAACAACCATAGGTTTTACTTAGAGAGCCTGTGGCTGTGGAACCTTTTATTTTATTAAAAATAAAATGTTTGAATTGTACACATTTAAATATTAAGATATTGTGTTAGAAAATACAATTACAGTATATATATATTTTCAAATTGAGAGGCATATATCTATCTTTCTTTAAGAAAATTCAAGTCTATTATGATAGAATATTTACCAGTTCAGCAATGATACTCTTGACTTGTCTCATCCATTTACAAAAAATTTCACTAATCCAGGTATCTTTTGCAGTAAATCTTTATTTGTATTTTTGAGAATTTAGGGTTTTCATGTAGATAATTTCTCAGATCTAATCGGAGAACGATGGAGTAGAGTAGCGAGAAAAGTAGCTCGCGTCCTTTATTAAGGTTTGACAGCATCGGCACCATGTTTTCCCAACTCAACAGGAGGATTGTGACGATCAAAAGGGAACCTGATGTGGCCCATGGAACGTTGTTGAGGGACCAGCTTCATATTCTCACAATTGCAGATCTCAATCATGAATTCGTTCGGATCCTTAAAGAAGAGTTGATCGATGGTTGCTCCTTCTTCTTCCCCTACCGTCTTTAATTTTTAGATACTTTATCTTTAATTCCTCCCACCTCTACACCTTTCCCTCCCTGTCTTCACTCTTCATAACATATAATATACTAGTTAATTTTCTCACGCTTCGCGCGATCATTTAAAAATAGAAGTGAACTTGCTAAAGTGATCATTTAATATTAATTAATTCACAAAAAAATAATAAATATAAAAAATACTTCAACTAATTTTTATTTATAAATGACATGTCTAAAGTGTAAACTAATCAAATCTCTTTTTAAGTAAAATTTGAA
>JACEIK010004565.1:0-49921 GCA_018107945.1 Datura stramonium | reverse complement strand
CAAAAAGTAGATTTGATATTTTAAGAGTTGAAATGTCATCTAAGAAATAGACAGAAATTTGTAAAGACCCAAACACACCTTTCTCATTTGATCCATAAGATACTCTAGCCACAAATGAAAAATCTCTAGACTTGTATTATAAACTGACATATACGATTGAAATATTTTTTTTGTTTGTTGTTTGGGATATAAAAGTATAAAATTTGGATCACGAGTAACAGATGAAAATGTCATGAAGTTGATGGTAAATCATTTTAAAATTCCATTAAAAATAGAGAATACATGTATCTCACAATAAAATCACAAATCTCTGACTTGTTTAAAGTTTTTTAGGCCCTATATACATGTACCTTGAAGCTTGTGGTAGAGACGTAAAGTTGGATGCAAAAATTACGCAAATATCTTTTTTTTTCATCTTCACGTCATCCCTTAATTCTAAAATCCATTTTGAGATCCTCAAGTTGTCACACATCCGTAATTTACTTATATGATCAAAATGTAAAGGTAATTCTACAAAAGAAATAGTAAAAATAAGAATTTCATCATAGTACCATTAACTGGATAACAAAGAGATTATAATGATTGAAAAAATAGTTCACAAAATTTGAAACCTAACAAAACGAAAAGTGGATTGCTCCTTTAAGAGTTGAAGTGTGATATAAGAAATATACAGAAATCTACAAAGACCTAAACACTCATTTACTTATTTGATCAAAACTTCAAGGTAGTTCTACAAAAAACAGTTAACATGAGAAGCCCATCATAATAACATGAACTGCCTAACAAAATTGTCGTGATTGACAAATTAGTACACAAAATTTAAAATCTAAAAAATAGAATAAGTAGGTTTGATCCTTTAAGAGTTGAAGTGTCATCTAAGAAATATACAGAAATTTGCAAAGACCCGAACACACCTTTGTCATTTGCTACACAAGACACTCAAGTCATGTATGAAAAATCTCCTGAATTCTATTATAAACTGGCATATACGATGAAAAAGTTTTTTTATTTGTTTGTTTGCTGGGATATAAGAACATAAAATTTGAATCATGAGTAATAGATGAAAAGGACATGAAATTGATGGTAAATTATTTTAAAACTCCCATAGAAAAAAGAGAATACATGTATCTCACAACAAAATCACAAATCTCTGACTTGTTTGAAGTATTTTGGTCCCTATATCTTCTGGTATAGACACAAAGTTGGATGAAAAAATTACGAAGATATCCTTTTTTTTCCCCATCTTCAAGTCATCCCTCAATACCAAAATCTATTTTGAGATCCTCAAGTTGTCGCAAATCTGTAAATTACTTTTATGATCAAAACTTGAAGGTAATTCTACAAAAAAAAAAAGGTAAATGAGAAGTCCATCGTAACACCACAAACTGCATAACAAATAAATTGTAATGATTGAAAAATTAGTTCAGCAAATTTAAAACCTAACAAATTAAAAAGTAGATTTGATCTTTAAAGTTGAAATTTCATCTAAGAAATAGACAGAAATTTGCAAAGATTCAAACACACCTTTGACATTTGTTCCATAAGACCTCTAGTCATGTATGAAATGTCTCCTGACTTTTATTATAAGCTGACATATAGGATTGAAATCTTTTTTTGATTATTTGTTTGTTAGGAATATTAAAATCTGGATCATGAATAATAGATGAAAAGGCGTGAAGTTGATGGTAATCATTTAAAAAGTCCCATTAAAAATAGAGAATACATGTATTTTCANGTCCCATTGACAATAGAGAATATATGTATTTTCATAGAAAGAGAAAATACATTTTGAGAAAAAAAATTATAGGAGAAAAAATCTTATAATTGTTGGAAAATTGCAGAAGATGAAAAAGTTATATGGTGTAATGAATAGGAGTTAATGTAAGTGACTTGATTTTTCAAGAAAACACCTTATAAGAAAAAATAGAATTAAAACTCCAAAAAATTGATAAAATGCAAAAAAATAAGAAAAAAGATAAATAGCTTTTCTGATCAATGAAGCACGTCACATCACCAGGTTGAGGTTTCTCCTTTATATAGATATATAGATATAGATATATAGTTTTTATTTATATTTTTTTACTTGATCTCTTCACTTTAAAGTGCATATTATTCTGTACAGCATAGTTCTACATCACACTAAAATCTCCTTATTTTTATAAATCTAACCCTCCCCAACCTCTCTATGTAACTTTTCATCTATTATGCCAAAGTCCATGTTTTATTCAACAGATTCACTATCATATTCAAATTCACTCATATCGATCTATTGCATCAATCTCCTTTATAACTTTATCTTATATAATTTCGCCTCTATATTTAGGATTGGAACTTGTAGGAACTGTATAATTATCAATCTCCTTCACTATAACTCAAAGAGCAAAGTCAGTAAAATTTGGATTTTTCTTCTTTAATTGAATATAGACTTGAACACCAGTATAATTTTGGACTAAGATAGGCATCAAACGATTCTTTTTAGAAGAAACTCAATTTTTAATGCATTCAACTGTCTATGAATTCTAATTTGCTTTGAAATTAATTCAATCAAAGTTTTAAAATTGAACGTAGACCCAATAGAAACACAATCAACAACAAAATTGACAAACTTATTGGCATTATCTCATTGACCACTATGAAGAAAGTATACAGAGTAAATCTTCGTTGAAAAGATGAACTGCAGTAGCAGCAATTGTAGTAGTACTACTACTATTACCAGCGAATCTGCAACCCCTGATACAAACTTACTCATATGAGCTCTCAGCTTGACCACCATTTCTGGAGCATACTTGGACAGCGGGATGAATCTCAAAGCATACTCCCGAAGATTCATGTCATTTTTCTTCATATTGATTAACTCTGCTGCCTTTGCTTCCCTTAACTCTCGGGGAAAGAACCTATTCAAGAACCCCATAATGAACTCATCCCAACCAATATGGACATCACTTACTCCACGACCCTCTTTCTACTGTCGGAACCAAATATGAGTCCCTTCAGCAAATAGGAGGCCAAGTATACACTCTCCACTCCTGAAATCCCCATAATCTGGGTAATCTTCTGAATCTCCAAAATGAACTCCTGTGGATCCTCATCCACCTTAGAACCATGAAACTCTGGCGGGTTCATTTTGGTGAAGTCTTGCACCCTAGCCACCAGAACATTTCTATTTATGTGCACATAAGCCACTGCCAGCTAGTTGACTTGGGCTATCAGAGCCTGTGCCAACATTTGAAAAGAAGCCCTGAACTTGGCATGAGTGTCTGGTCATGCAAAGGATCAGCTAGAGCCAGTGGGGCTGGTTAATGCCCATCTCTATTGCCATTCCTATGGTCGTTATCATTGCCATTCATTTTTCTATTGTCTCTTCTAGGAGGCATGTTTCTGCAAACGCGTATAGCACGACCTAGAGAGATAGAGAGAGTCGAACTTCATCTCATGACATAGATCATGAAAGAAGAAAGGTTTTCCTAAACATCTAGTAGCTTCTTCGTTATAAGTGTGGCGCGTTTCACACCCATGAAAAAAAATCTACTTAACACAGCTTTTAGATATCCTAGGACACACCTAAACGTGATGATCTGATACCAAATCTGTCATGACCTGAGCATGGACCCCAAACCGCAACAAGGGACCTAGAACCACGAAAGGCTCCAAGCTAACCCATGGAACATACATAGTATGATTAAGAGCATTAACTAAGCAGAAGTAAAGCATAAACATGACATAAGCAGAAATCTAAATATCATAAAGCATAAGAATAGACAACAAGTCAACAACGCTGAACCATCTATACGTAGTTGTATGAAAGCCTCTAATCATATGATGAGGTGATGGGACAACACCCCCAACTAGCTCACTAAGTATAAAACTAAAAGATATAAAGAAAGCGACATGTATCAAGACTATCGTCCTCGGCTCATGAGGACTCACCAAAACTGGGACTGTACTGGTTAAAAGCGAGAGCGAAGCTAATATCGCAGATGAGACTAATCACTCGAACCTATATCATGAGATGATATAGCATAGAAGTATGCAGTCAGTACTTTGAATGTACTGAGTATGTAGGTTAAGTAATATTAAAGCGATGGTCTGAAATCATGAGTATAAAGTAAGCTAAGACATGAAAGTAAGGACAACATACTAAAATCATAATTGTGAGGTGATCATAATCATGAGTTATTCATCATAAGCTGAAATATAGTGACCAAAGGTTTTGAAAGTAAAGCATTTGGTTTAACATGTTTGAAAACATAAGTAAAAGCTCATAATTGAATCAATGGGTCATTCATACTATAAAACATGATATCATAAATCATGTAGCAGAATAACTTATAACATGAGGAACAGCGGGAGGCTTCATCATAACCGACACCATCATGACTGAGCATATGATTTACCAACTATCTCACTCAAGTGGGCAGAGCAGTCCTAAGCCTTTCCAGGAAAAAGAATGATAAAGGAATGATATCAATCGTGAGCCCCATCGGACTGGGGGAAACACTCTCTGGTGAGGGCCCCAAACATGAATATATATCTACAGTGGAACGTAGTTCTAAGACCTGGGTAAGCTAAAAATATAAAAATTATAACCATACTTGACATACGTGAACTAGCCATGAAAATAATGCCGCTGAGTCGGCCATGATACATAAGCTTTAGATTCATGAAATCATATAATTGAGTAAAATCTTCATATCTTGAAAATCATAAGTTCATGAGAGAATCTAGTAGAAAACATGCATTCATGATCATAAAACATGGATTGAATCATAAGAGACTTGAATTCATAAGTGATCATAAGAGATTTTATGAGAATTGGGTCTAACACTAGAATTTCATATATAAGATCATGTTTGGAGACTTGAATTCATGAGGTAGAGATTAAATTGGGTATGAGTGTGGAAGAAATCGCCTATTCATGATCCTACTTACCTGGGTTAGATGATTCCTTAATTTGTCTTGAGGATCCAAGAGGAATTGGGAAGATGGAGTGATGAACCCTAGTCTTGCCTTAAGAGAGAAATCCTAACTTATGGTTTTTAGAAGAGAGTAAGGGTTTTGTCTTAATTTAACCATTTAATCAGACCTTTAGGAAGTCTAAAACTACGCTACTGAGGAATTAAAAGCATAGAGGTTTATCAAAATACCCCCAAACTACCGAAATTAAACCTGAAACTGGCAGACCAATAACCAAACCTACGGGTCGTTGGTCAATACGGTGGCCAATTGAATCCACTTGTTAGTTCCTGCTCTACCTCTGAACACATTTTGAACCTACTCCAGCAGCTAGAAAAAACAACCAGTACAATCAAACAATGGGTCATACAATCCCCTCATCGGTTTTGGCTAGATTTTTGACATTTCTTTGAAGTTGATACCACGGACCAAACCAACAAACCATTGGTTCTTAGGATGGTTTGTCTTGTAGCTCGTTGGCTGGCCCTGGTGTCATTTTCCTACTGGTTTCTACCAATAGTCTCTGATTTGATCTAAGGGGCTTTTCGGGGTATTACATAATATTTGCATCTTCACCAAAAACTCAAGAAAAATCTTCAACACTAGATTTTTTTATAATTTATTTTCTTTCTTTTGGTAAGAATGTGTAAATTTATTAAATTTGAATTAGATTTTATATATTAACTTGAAAATCCAATATGGATTTCTATTTATTCAAGAAAGTACTATTATAGTTAGAAATTCAAAATATTTCTYAGGATTTGATTTAAAAGACAGAAGAAAATATATGAKAAAAATTATCATGGATGATTACCATTAAATATGTACATAGCCCAAAATTAATTTATCTCCAAATTGTAAAAAAGTTAGAAAAATTTAACTATGATTAAAAACTAAACATGGTAAGGATTTAACCTCTGTTAACTCCCCCCACCCCTCACCCTCTTATCCAATTATAAAAGATCAAAATAAATAAGGTCAGGTCAAACCTAAAAATATTATTTAAAATTCAGAAGGAAAAAAAAGACTCTTCTCCTTTTTTTTTGGAAAAATTGTTTTTCCAGCCTAAAATGCAGAGTTCTATAGGGTTTGTCAATTTCAGAATAAACAACACAATGTAAAGATCAAAGTCGAAATAGAAAAAAATATTTGGGCGAAAATTCAACAACGACTCACTCTATGCAGTTCACCATCTTCTTTTGTAGGTAAACTATTTTCAATCAAATGCTTTTATGTTTTTTTCATGCATGGTTTGGGTTCAGTATATTTTGATATTTGACAAAAATATAAAACAAATCCATGTACCAGGTTGAAGACACATATTTCAGTATCCATAGTTCAGCTTGATAAAGGACTCTCTGAAAATAAACAAGTCTCAAGGTAAATATATCAAGGAGTCTGTACAAAGAATATCCAGAACAGAAGTCCACAGACTTACGTATTTAAGTATCCATACAAGGAGAGAGTCCTTGCCATTCAATAGTTCATGGTGAACTTGGAAGCACAACTAGAGAATATAAATATACAATAACTTCCACAAAGAGACTCACACGCTTACACTGAGAGAAAAGACAGAATTCAAGCAAATAAGCAAGAGCATGTTTTAGAGAGTTTTGACTGGCTATCGATACATGCAACCTGATACAAAGAACTAGACTGAAGAACCTATTTTATATGTTTTATAGTCTTCTATTCTAGTTACTCTATATTAAGAAATCGAATGAGTTGTACCTTAACACTTTTCTAGAAGCATTATTTAGGGAAAAATTCCTTGTTTACTTTTAAATTCAAGTTGGAGATAACTTGAAGAGTTTTCAACAATCTATGTAGATTGTTGAAGTTAGGGACTAGAGTTAGTTCCTAGGTTACAAGTGCTTGTAATATGAGTATCCATTTTGAGGCTCATTGTTTTAGTGAAGTCGGGATAAATCTTGTAGTAGTGTAGAGCATGATTTTTCGTCCTTGTGAGATGAATATTTTTCACATAAAGATATTGTATTGCTATTTTTACATTGTCTTAATTTGGGTTAAGCAATCACTGTGAAACAAATAAATCAGCTTGATCCATCATCTAGGCCAAATTCTGACATAACCTAATTCACCCTCTCATGTGTTATTTAGGAGTGCATAAAATATCAGTTGGTATCATAGCAAGGTTGTCTTTTTAAAAGTCTAACCACCTAAGAAAATATTAGAATTGTCACGACCCGAGTCTACACCCTAGCCGAGACACGATACTTGGTGCCACAAGTGACCCCAAGCTAACCCCATGGTCTAACATTTGCACTGGTATACTAACTAAACATAAGAGAAAGATTTAGAAGAAATATTTATAAATCAAAACTACCGAAAGAGTAAAACATCACTGGAAACAAATCTAAACAACTGTGTCTAAAAGCCACTACTAACTGATGAGTTGTTGGGACAAGCCCCCAGCTTATTCTAAAGTCTGACTGAAAGAAACTAACTAAAAAACAATAAATGTCCTCGAAAGATAAGGACTCACCTAACGGACTGCTGCTGCTGGAATCGTCGAGAGGAACTACTGACATTGCTAGGACTGAGAATTTACGCCTGTATCATAATATGATACAACATGAAAAGTATGCATCAGTACTTTAAATGTACTGAGTAAGTGAGAAATACAATAAGCATGAAAGAATAAGTAACTGTACTGAAATAACATGAAATGACCAACTGAATACTGTAAATTGATAAAACTGAATTATAACTGATATGGTCAATAATGACCCTGGCTGATGGACATAAACATGTCCTGATGACTGAGATACTAAATTGAGATTGTACTGACAAGTGAGAGAGTCTACAACTGACATATAACCACATGAGCTAAACATAGAGTTCGATGTATATGCGCCACCAATAGGACCCAATATACCTTTCCAGGGTATAAAGGCATGAACTGTGAGATCATTGTCTGGGCCTATTTGAGCTAATAACCTATGGTGACAACGTAGTTCTAGGAACTTGGGTGCGATGGAACCCTGGTCCTTTCGGTGCTAAGTCCTACTCCCACTGGATAGTCCTAATCTGACTACTAGGCTAATAGTTCTAAGTTGGGGCCCAAGACTAGATCAGGGATACTTATCTGGAAGTACCCTGAGAGTCTTATCATACCGGATAACTGAAACTGTTGTCCTAAGACTGGTCAGAGCTGCTTATCTGAAAGCATCATAACCGTCTAAAGAACAAACTAAAACTGGTACTGGTGGTTCTAAGACTGGTCAGAGCTGCTTATCTAGAAGCGTCGTAACCGTCTAAGGAACCAATTGATAACTGATAGCTGATAACTGGGAGGCATTACTGATACCTCGAGAAACTAACTATAGTCAAACTGATCAGCTGACATTACTGAAAGATACTTAAGATACTAACATTCTGATTGAGACTGAACTAGCATGCAACTAATTGAGAATCCATATGATAGTAATAACATGGAAATTCCAACACTAACAGAGTCAAGTAACATTAATATCTAATCAGCTATGCAAGACCCAAATTACTGCATTCATAGAGTTAGGGCTAAATCCATTTTACAGGAAGCAAGTAGCATCATGATCACTAAGTAGTGGAAACATAGCATAAATACATATGGACAACAACTCATAAGAATTAATCAGGATTTGGCTACGAATTTCACCCTAACTCAAAACTTTAAGGCTAGAACTGATAAGAGATTATGGAAGGGTTTTAGGACACAGGGGAAGAACAACTCCCTTGTTGAATTTCCACATACCTGGTGTAGAAATCCCAAAGAAAACCCATGAGAAATCTAAGAAAAATCGAAACCCTGCTCCTGCTTTGTGCTTCCTGACTGAGTTTCTATGTTCTAACTTGGAGAGAATGAGAGGAATGAAGAGGGAACATCGATTACCTCCCTAAATCCCCTGAATATAACCCAAAAAGACATAGTTTAGGGACTAAAAAGGTGAAAAGTTACAAAAATGCCCCTGAAAAAAATCTGAAAAACTGCCCGACAGGGACCAACGGGTCACACAATGATTCATTGGTTGATACCACGACTCGTTGGAACCAGTCGTTGGTTTTGGCCCTGGAATTGGGGCTCGTAAGAAAATGGCAACGAAGGGAACCACGACTCTTTGGATGAACCAATGGGTCGTTGGTACCTCTCATTGTCACTGGCAGGAAAACTTAGTCCCTCAGCTAATGGACGATACAACAACTCGTTGGTAGGACCAACGGGTTGTTATGTCTCCTCGTGGCCAACACTGCCTGGACCTTAGATCTGGCGACGGGTGGAAATGATGACTCGTTAGGGGTGACAACGAGTCGTTGGTCCCACTCATTGCTTCTGGGAGATGTCTGGTAAATCACTGAACTTAGGATGAAATGGAAGACAGGACGACTCATTACTCCTTCCAACGAGTCATCCTATGCCTCATTGGTTCCCGAAGGGAAATTCTGCAGAGCTGGAAATGACTCAGACAATGGCCCGTTAGAGGTGACAATGATTCGTTGTCTGGATCGTTCTGTGATAAAAAATTTTGATTTCCCCTGGTTTTTCATGCAAGATCTAAGTTTGGTCTAGAAAAGTTTTGGGGTGTTACAAGACTGAATTTTGCACCTCCGCATGAACATGGTGAGGGATAACATGTCAACGAGCCTCCATCCTTCAATAGAACAGTACTACTCCTGGTGAAGAGCAAGGGGAGAAGATTTCATGCAAGTTGAGGACTATGAACTCTGGAAAAAGATCACTAATGGACCCAAGTATTTAATGAAGAAGGATTCTGATAACAAGGACGTATTGAAGGAAAAAGATGAGTACAACGAGGCTGATTTTAAGATTCTTGGAAAGAATCCCGAAGACAAGTATTTCCTTGTTTGTGGATTTAGACCAGATGAATACAATAAAATCTCCGGTTGCACCACTGCTAAGCATATGTGGGACACTCTTGTAAATGCTCATGAAGGAATAACTCAGGTGAGAAAATTCAGAATAGTCATGTTTTCTGTTGAATATGAGACTTTTAAAATGCAGTCATGTGAATCTCTTCAAGAAATGATCACTAGGTACACAACTATTGTGAATGAGCTAGTATCCTTTGGAAGAAACTCTCTACTGAAGATCTAGTAGATAAAGTTCTCAAAACTCTTTCAAAATATGAGATGTGAAAGTTATTGCTATAAGATGAGATAAAGATTTGACAATCATGACACTGGATGAATTAGTTGAAATCCTGAAAACAAATGAAATGAATATGGAACGCTTCAAAAAGGAAAAAGGAAGTAAGGACAGGACTTTAGCTCTCGAAGAAACTGATAGTGAAGGGTCATGCCTTGATAAGGATGAGATGGCCCTGATCACCAGAAACTTCAAGAAATTCCTAAAGAAAGGAAAAAATTATGAAAAAAGTAGCACTACTGGAAAGACAAGGAACTTAAACAAAACTCAGTCTAATGGATGTTATAAGTGTGAAAAGAATGATCGTCAAATCAAGAAATGTCTCATGTGGAAATTGAATGGAAAAGGGAAAGAACAAAGAATGAACAGAAAAGAATGAATAAGTTTATGACAAGAAGAACAAATCTTTATCAAAAGCCATGATGGCAGCTTAGGAGCAAGCTCTGATGAGTCAAAAGGTAAAACTGCATATGAGGCCGCTCTGATGGATTATGTAGACTCGGATTCAAACATTGATGAAGAAGATGAGGTAAGTGTTCTTTACCTGAAAGAGAAGCTTGACCTATTCTCTAAGAAAAAGCTAACTTCCTAATGATCACATTGATTGATGACTTTCATGATATAACTGAAAAAAGGGACAAATTGCTTAGTGCTTCACTTGTATAAAGTATGAACACATTGACATTGAAAATATTAAAATGAGACTAGAAAGAAAAACCAGTCTCTAAAGAAATAGGTAAAACAACACGGTTTATCTATCTTGTCCCTCCGGTCTGAAGTTTTGAAACTAACTATCACTGGGAAGGGTAAAACAATAATCAATGATGTTCAACTCAAATGTGAGCATGATTTGAGAAAACCTGGAGATGACCTTTATTCAGAAAGAGCGAAGTCTAAGAGAACTAGTCTAGAACTGACAAGAGTTAAGTATGAACTTGAGAGAGCTAATCATTGGAATAAGTCCTCAAAGATTCTCACTCAGCTCAATAGTAGAACACACAGTATAATAACTGGGATAGAATTCAAAGAGGATACATCAAAGAGTGAATCCAAACTACGTCTTCACTGTGGAAATAATGTACAACCTAGATCAACTTTTCCAGCGACAACAAGGTAAAAATAAAAGAACATAAATGTCGTCAAGAAAAGAAGTAGTTTTGCAACACATCATAAAACAAGAAAAAGGAACATATATGTAAAAAGGAGCATGTCCTCATATGTGTTACCAAACTGGATTGAAAGAGATTTAATCCACCCTTTTTAAAGGAAAATGACCCAAGCTTATCTGGGTTCCTAAAATTAATCTCTAATTATTCTGCAGGTGAAGGTGAAGGGAGGCAAGCAGTAATAGTACATGGATAGAGTTTGATAAGGACACATGATCAAGGATAAACAAAAGTTCCTCTGATTTAGTGAAGGAGAAGGTGGAAAAGTTGCTTTTAGAGGAGGGAAAAACGAAACATATCAGAAGTGTTGTAATGATAGTAAGAATAGAAATACATGCAATCAACAATGTTGTATCATGTTAATAGAGTGAATCATCGCTTGCTTAACATATCACAACTCTGTGATAAAAAAATAAGGTAAAGTTTACTTCTACAGGTATGGAGGTCATCAACCTGGAATCAGGAGAAACTTCTCTAAAAGGTAAAAGGTACAAGCATGTTCTACAAAGATGACGTTTCAAGTATACCAAATGAGAATTTCATCTACCTCAGTGTAATGGACAATGACTCCTTGTTGTGGTACAAAAGACTAGGACATGTCTCCCTTGGTAAACTGAGATATTGTTCTCCAAAAATTTAGTGATAGTTCCCCTTAACATTAATTTTAAGTTTACGAAGTTTGTAGAGCATGAAGGAAAAACAAGTGAATTCCTCATTTTAAAAAAAATAAAGTGTAATTATGACTAGGTCCTTTGAACTGGTCCATATGAATCTGTGTGGCCCTATGAGGGTAAGAAGTTGTGGTAGAAAATGATATATATTTGTGCTAGTTTATAATTACACAAGGTTCACTTGGACTGTTTTTTTTACTTCTAAAGAAGATGCATTTGAAGCATTTAATACTTTAGTAAGAAAACTGAAAAAGAAAGTAGGTTATCAACTAGCATCAATAAGATTTAACAATGGAATAGAGTTTGAGAATGCAAAATTTGTTCAATATTATTCCATGTATGGTCTTGATCACAACTTCTCTACACGTAAGACTCCACAATAAGATGTAGTGGTTGAAAGAAAGAATAGGACCTTGGAAGAAATGGCCAGAACTATGTTGATTGCTAGTAACCTTGGTAGCCAGTTTTGGGCTAAAGCTATTAGCACTGCATTTTACATATTAATAGATGCATGACTTGAACACCTTTAGAGAAAATTCCTTATGAATTACTTAATGGTCGAAACCCCACATCACACATCTTATAGCCTTTGAATGTAAATGCTTCATTCATAATAATGGAAATGAGTCTCTAGGAAAATTTGATGCTACAAGTGATGAGGGAGTATTTAGAGTTACTTATAACATAGTAAAACTTATATGATGTTTAACAAAAAAAACTATTTGTGTTGAAGATAGTGTGCATGTTATCTTTGATGAAACAAATATATGTAATTGATAAAAAGTTACAGGATGAAGATGAACCACAAAGAATCTCTGAATCCATCTACATGGAATAGGTAAAAGAAATAGGTCCTGACAGCAGTAATGTTACCAAATTAAAAATTGAGGAAGACAACACTGAGATTGGGGAAACATTTGATGAAACTCCCCAAGAGTCTAATTTACCTAAAGAAACATAAAATGAAGAATCTGAGGATACTCAAAGTTTAGTCTAAGAGGATATAAATATCAAGGATCTCATTCATTTTATAATATTCTTATTTATGTAAACTCTGAAATAACAACTAGATCTGAGATAAAGAATCTCTGTGCTTTTAATACTTTCTTTTCTATTGGCGAAATTAAGAAAGTTAATAAAACTATGCAGGATGCATAGTGGATCATTTTTGTGCAGTAGGAGCTAAATTAGTTTGAAAGAATGTGGAATCTTGAACCAAAACCAAAAGAAAGAACAATCATTGGCACCTAATGAGTGCTTACTGATAAACTTAATAAACATAAGACAGTTACAAGGAACAAGGCATGGTTGGTGGTCCAAAGACACAATCAGGAAGAAGACATTGACTATGAAAAAACTAATAAACTTAATGAACATAAGACAGTTATAAGGAACAAGACATGGTTGGTGGGTCAAGGACACAATCAAGAAGAAGACATTGACTATGTCAAAAAATTTCTCCAGTCACAAGACTAGAAACAATTAGACTTCTCATAGCCTTTGTTGCATTCCTGGAGTTCACACTCTATCAAATGAATATTAAAGAAGCTTTCTAAATGGACCCTAGAAAAAAGAAGTTTATGTCAAACAACCTCCAGGATTCAAATATGTTGACCATCCTGATGATATGTTCAGGCTTGACATAACCCTATACGGACTTAAGCAAACTCCAAGATATTTGTATGTAAGACTATCCAAGTTTATGATAGCACATGGTCATACTCGCAGTAATATAGATAACAATTTATTTCTAAAAGTTAAAGTGAAGGGTTTGTTGATAGTACAGGTGTATGTGGGTGACATTATTTTCGGAGCCACTAGTGAGTCCTTAACAAAAGAGTTCGCCAAGATGATGAAAAGTGAGTTTGAAATGAGCATGATGAATGAGCTAAATTTCTTTTTGGGCTTACAAATCAAACAAACTCCTTCAGGGAAAATGATCCACCAGCAGAAGTATATGAAAGAGTTACCCAAAAGATACAAGATAGAGGATTCAAAGGTAATAGATACTCCTAAAGCCATAGACTACCAAGCTGGAACTTGATGAAACAAGTCCATTAGTTAAGCAGAAATTGTATGGATGATTTGTTCCCCTTATATCTCACTACTAGAAGGCCTGATATAGTGTTTAGTGAGGGACTGTGTGCTAAATTTTAGTCTGACAGGATTGAAATGATGAAGGCTCTACGGCAGTTGGCTGACTTATAGATTCGGTTATTGGATGCCGAAGATGGGGGTGTTATTGTCAAAAACACAGCAGAATCGTCCTTGGAAGCGAAAGTTAAGCAACGACAATATGATGATGCAGAGTTAGTCTTACTGAGAGATAGTATACCATAACAGAAGCACAACCTATTTGATTGTGGACTCGATGGAGTTCTTAGATACCAGGGTCGTCTATGTGTACCTAATGTGGGTGAACTACGAGAAAAAATTATGAATGAAGCTCATTATTATCGATATTAAGTACACCCAGGTGCCACAAAGATGTATCGTGACAACAGAGATAGTATACCATAAATGTAAGCACAACCTATTTGATTGTGACTCTGGGATGGAGTTTCTTAGGATACCAAGGTCGTCTATGTACCTAAATGGTGAAACTACGAGAAAATTTCATGAATGAAGCTCAATATTATCATATTAAGTACACCTGGAAAATAAAGATGTATCGTGATGGAGGCAGCCATATTGGTGGAATGGGCATGGAAAAAAGGACATCACCGATCTTGTGACTCAGTATCCCACCAAGCCAACATGTGAAGATTGAGCACTAGAGGCCTTGGGAGGTTATGCAGGATATAGAAATTCCAGCCCTGGAAGTTGGAGGTGACACAAGTGGATTTTATTGCCAAGATATCCTTAGAACGGAAAGGAAGCATGACTTATCCGGTAGTAGTTGATAGATTAACTAAATCGTACCAATTTCTGCCGCCACACTTGCTTGATATGCCGCGTAGGATTATACTAGGCTTCTATATACGAGAGATAGTTCGCCTACATGGCGTCCCTTGTCCATTGGTTTCTGGATGAGTGGTGCTCGGGGCCACAAAGAACTTCTGAAGTCTTCAGAAAGGTCAGCACTGTGTAAGCTCAACACCGCATTTCATCCTTACAGGGCGATGGGATAGCCAACGCACCCCGGCTCTCAAACGCTTGGAAGATATGTTGCGTGCATGTGTTTTTAGATTTTGGCGGGAGCTGGATGATCATGTTTCCTTGATTGAGTTCACTCTATACAATAACAGCTACTGCATAAGTATTCAGATGGCTCCATATGAAGCTTATATGGGAGAAAATGTGTCACTAAGTAGCTGGTTTGAAACTCGTGAGGCAGTAGTTATTGGGGCCGACTTAGTGCAACAAGCTATTGACAAGGTGAAACTTATTAGAGATCGACTTCAAAAATGTACTTGTGAGCAAAGCAGTAGTCTTATGCATGTACACCGTCGAGCGTTGGAGTTTGCTTGTTAATGATTCGGTCTTCCCGAAAGGCGTCACCTATGAAAGGCGCATGCGATTTGGCCTAAAAAGGTAAAGCTGATTCCAGATATGCTGGGCCCATAGAGTTGTCCGCAGGATAAAAGTGGCCTATGAGTTGAGCGCTACCGCAGTTAGCAAAGCAAACACCCATTTTCATGTATCACGTTGGTGAAGTGTATAGGAGAATTCAACCCATGTTATTCTAATTACATGTCCGAATTTCTGAGGAGATGACCTTGCCACCGAGGTTCCATGGTTATTCTTGACTGCAAGTCAGTGGAACTTCGAACCAAAGTGAAGTCGCCAGTTAAAGTATTATGGAGAACCAATAACATCGAGGAAGTGACTTGGGAGTGATGAGGAGAAATGAAGAATAAGTATCCTCACCTATTTACGATTATGTCGACGTGATGTTAAGGTATGTGTTTGATACTCAAGTTAATGAGTATCTATTTTGATGATATTAAGTGAAATTATTATCTGGGAATGAATGTTCCTAGGGGGAGAATATAACACCCCGGAAAATTTTTGTGATTATGTGATATTTTTATGCTAGGTTAAGGAAAGTACTGTTGTATATTGATCATAGATGACAAGGAAACATGTATGATAAAAAAAAAAAAATAAAGAGTATGTGAAGTTCATAAGGGTCAACTATAAACGATCATATCTCCGCCATATAATGAATTAGAAGCCCCACAACCTATCAAATTAAAGGTCTTTGGTCTAGTTTTTAGAATATCAAAACCGCTTGTCAATCGGAGTTCGAAATAAGAAGTTATGGGCATTTCACTGAAGCATTGTGAACGGTGACGCAGGCATGACGCCCAAGCGCCTCCACCGCCCTATTTACTTAAAATCTACTTTTCACTTATAGAAAATATTTTCAGCTAAATCTAAATCACTCATTACTAAGGATTCCATTTCTCTCTCAATTCAAAGCCAGACAAAGAAAATCAAGGAGGAACATCACAAAGTTTAAGAAATCACAAGATAAGCTTTTGCAGATTACCTTGCCAAGTATGTTAGGGGTTGTTTTGGAGCTCGTATTGGAAAGGTTTTAAAGAAGTTTTTCTGCATTTTAAAATCTATTTGGATTGCCTATATATCCATCTTTGGGTAGGTGTTGAAATCAGGAGAAAATATAGGATTTCATTCCCTTTTAAACCTCTCAAATTGCAAAGGAAAAATCTGAAAATTGACAGCTAAGTGAGTTGCCGATGGACTGCTTGTTAATGAGCTTTGCTCGTTTTCCTTAGATTTTGGCTGTTTCTTTTGGTTGAATTATAATTCATTGAGGGATAAAAATTACAGAAAAATAAGGCAAAATTTCTCTGTTTCTCCCCAAAAGTTAGGTGAAAACTAGTTGAGAAAATGGCTAAAATGCTGTTGATGTTGCCGTGTGTTGTTGCTATTGTAACTGTCTCTCAAGTTAGTTATTTTGGCTGCATTTTTTATAGATTAAGATTGTCATTGGCCTAAAACCACTGGATTAAGTAGAAGGCTGAAGGCTGATCATTGAGATAGAAAATCGGCTAGAGAAAAGTTCATCTGAGAAAGGGTATGTAAGGCGCCCGTTTATCATTCTTTGCACTGTGTTAAATGAATGAGAGAGCAACCTATTTAAAAGTCTGGAGACAAAGTGTTAATCTTCAGCTTAAGTTTAAAGTTCCACATTTATTGAGGATAAATGTTAAGATTATGCCTAGCCGAAGTGTGGAGATACCCAAAGATATTGTATTGATTGTTGTCGTAGTTGTACATTGAGCTGAGACCCCCTCATTGTGGGCATTACAATCCAAAGGAATCTCACTTAAAGGATGTTAAAATAATACTGAGATACTTGAAAGGGATAAATGATTTAGGACTGTGGTACCCCAAAGGTAATATTTTGACCTTGTTGGATATGATGATGCTGACTATAAATGATAGTGGATAGAAAAAGCGCTACAGGTATGACATACTTTCTTAGATCATATTTGTTCTCTTAGGCAACCAAGAAACAAAATTTTGTAGCATTATCCACTACTAGAGCTGAGTATATTATTGTTGCCTTTAATAATTTTAGCTTGAGAATCAAGCAACAGCTGAAAGATTTTGAAATGAATGTTGAGTATGTTTGAATTTTTTGTGATAACAAAAGTGTAACACATTGCAAAAGTCCAGATACAACATAAGAGAATCAAACATATTGACATAAAGACACTACTTTTTTGAGGGATAATATAGGAATAGGTCTTATCTCAATAAAAATTTTGTGCCACCGATAAACAAATTGTTGATAATTTACAAAGGCTTTGGGGAGATATCACTATCAAAGGAATGTTGGAGCTAGGGATGATTAAGATTACATGAGTATCCCTCAATGATTGGCCAAAATACTTAAATTTCGATTTTAATAGATTTTACAAAAACTCCCACCCAGCATTTAGTTGTACGTTCTTATAGCATATCAGCCTAAAATGCCTCAAAAATGTAACTTAAATATTTGCTTTTGTCACGAGAATTGGCTAAAGAATTGAAAATTTTCAAAATAGAAATATTAATTCAGGTTTGTGGCCTATTCTTTGCAAAATTGATTTTAATACGTAGTACTTAAACATGTACCACTTGTGAACTGGTTCTACCTATACCTCACATATTTGCATTTCTTAAAGAAGCTGCATGCAAAAGGACTCCGCTTCAATCGCCTGTCGAAAAAGAAGAGCTTGGAAGCAATGATGACACTTCTCTGAAAAAGAAAATCAATCCAATCCTATCCCTTCTCAAGAGTAAATTCAACAAAAAATCAACTTCATAAATCATATGGAAACCCAAAATCCCTACTTATACATAGTTCTCTCACACACACACATCTACATGACCTTTCTTTTTCAAAAAGCTCCATATCCAAAACTCCGAAAAGTTATGGAAGCTAAAGCTTCATCTTTCAAAAATCCACAATCCTCGACCAACCCTTCTTATCCATTCACTCTACCCTCCTTCCGAACCTTCCACTACAATCCTACCCACAAACCTAAGCCACATTAATGAACTATCATGACGAGTCTTGCTAGCTAGAATGATTCCAACCTAGTTCACTTTTCAAAGAATGAGAAACTTATCATCTCTCATTCCTTTATGGTAATTTAATATGACGGGGTTCAGATGATGTTTGGGAAAGAAATTGCTGACATTGTCCGCTCCCAATGTCTTGGCCGTCTTTAGGAAATCGTTATTGGTCCGTTGGAACATGTGTCCCATCAAACATACAAGATACTAGTGGTGATAAAACTGGCAAATGCACACTTTTGAGATATAAGATGGCAGGAAATTGTTACCAGGGCCACATTGAGATTGTATCCGATCGTAAAATCTATAGTATCACAGCGAGGGGGAACATCTCATGTTGTTAATCAGGGGATCTGTGACTGAGCTAAGGAGGATTCATCTTGGGTGAGAGGGAATTCTGATGACACCATAGCTGAACTCATTTCATTTGTTAGGCTCAATATAGTTAATAACTGCAAAAGGAAATTCTTAGTGGGACTCAACAGAACCTAATTCTTCTGTTGGCCCAATGTAGTAGGAAATTGGGTAGGGAAACAGGTCTTGGTTCTAAAATAGTTGTACCGTTGGAACAGGTTGAGTTAGATGGTTCTTCAAGCAACTCCATGTGGATGATGCTATATGAATGGGATTTAGGTGGAGAACGTTTTACTCCTAAACCGACGATTTTGGTCAAGTTGAGCTATCTAGTTCTTCTATGCCCACAGGCATATGATGAAAATACTGTCATTTCAGTTGATTTCTAAGAAAGTGAGATCTCATCATGCAGCTTAAAAATCAAACACAGTGGCCATTCCCGAAGATGTACCCTTGTCTGGCCAGCTTTCCCGTCACCCCCTGCTTAGAACTCTTTTTACCAGGAGAAAATGAAAGGAATCTAAAGCCTTTCTCTATGATCCAGCAAAAAGATCAGACAGTCTAAAGCCAAAGATGATGCATCTACTTCTTAAATCTATTGAGGTGCCTGGCGATGAGTTTGAGGTTGCCGAAGGGAATGCAAAAGTAAAGACATAGCTACACCTAAGAAGCCTTCCTCCACTACTATGAAATAGATCAATTCTAAACGTATCATCTAGGACCCTATTTAGTCCAAATATTTCTGGAAGTAAAGGAAGAAGTTGAAGATACTACCTTCCTGCATCTCTTGGAGAATGATACCGATGAAGAAACAGCATAACTATGCGGATGAATAGAATGCCCAACTAGATCCTCACATGTAAAGGATAACTTAGTTTAGAAAGCAAATGCATATGGAGGTCCCCGAGATGGACTCGCACCAAACTGGCCGCCTAAGGTTGGAGAAACTTGTTTCTTCAAGGGATCATCGTAGGAAGATGTGGGCGCGTGAGTCACCAATTCCTGCTACCAATGCCAAAAGGACTGCTAAATCCATCACTAGTAATGTATGAGATGTTCATGTTGAGATCACTCCAACATTAATTTCTAGGTTCTCGGATACTCCAAATGTTTGATAGGGATTCTATGTGAAGAATGAAAGGACCCCATTTCCTCTGGGATGATTGTTCAAGAATACCCCTCACTCGGGAAGTTTACCAACAACCCTCATCCCAAGAGCATGGACGGGTAGAAAAAAAAAAAGGCAGATGTCCAAATTGTAAAAGATATTTTTGAGGTTTTCCATATAAGATGCAAACCCCTCGACAAGAGAAAGGACTAAAATAAATTTCCTTTTTTAATCTCACTGTCATGGAACTATTGACTCTGGGGGATTCAAATTGACTTTCCCCAGCTTGTGATGCATCATATCCTCCTAATCAACAAGCAAGATAATATGCCCACTATACCCTTTAAACTATGGTGCAAAGTAATCGTGGTCAAATGTAGAACCCAACGAGATTATGCCGCCTCCCGCGAGAAATCTGGGTGATCTTATGAAAATTGTATTCTTTGTGTTTAATCTATAACTTAACTTTTAGTTGAGTGGAAAATATATTTTTGTATTTTTAACTAATAATTGAAAACAATAATTAACTAAGTGAGTAAGAACAAGGCAATTAACTAAAAGTTGTAAATAATGTGAATAGGTTTAAGATTGCTTTCCTCACCTAGGTGTAACTTTATCATGAACTAAATTAGCTTGATAGGAGATTGATCTAGCTTTGATCATTAATATCTAAATCACCACCAATATTTCAAATTGGAGTGGTCTAATTCAAAATTACTTTGAAGAAGAAATTAGTTAAAATTAGGACAATTCGAATAATGACCTGCTGGGTAATTGCTATCTTTAGCTCAAACCTATCAACTAAGTAATACCAATCTCTTGATTCACCTAATTTCTTGTTATCAAATTAACTCAACCCAGTTCCTCTTCCTCAAGCAAGAACTTAGACAGTTAGGGCATGAATCCATGTTTGTGACTATAAATTCACAAATAAAGCATGTAATTAGCTAAATAACTATTATCCCAATCATATTCAAGCATTTAGTTAGTTACCCATTGAAAATCACACACTATGGTTGGTTTGCAATCCTAGAATGTACTAAGCCACCATGATAAAGAGAAATCAAAGAGAAAATAAGTATAATTATATTAAAAATAAAGAAAAGAAATTCAAACTCTATTGACTTCACTCTTTCCTTGCTAAAATGGCAAAAGAGAGTACACTTGAACAAAATCTAGAACGAATGAGAAAAATCCTAAATTTATATTTAAAACCCATTGAAATTTCGAACAAAATGCCCCAGGTAGGCAGTTCATGTCACAATTGAGTTTGACAATGACCCTTCAATCTTCACATCTGAGCATTGGATAGTTCTGTTGGAATTGATCATGGTTCGTTGGCACGAACTTTGTGCTTTCATTGTTGAGGTAATGGAGCACGGAATTACTATGGACTCCTAGAAACTCATCTCGTCATCCATTTGATTTCTTCAAGTTCGTGACCATGAACTTAGTTCGTTGGCATGAACTCTCAGCAGTTGTCATCATGTTTGTGGCCACGAACATAGTTCGTTGGCATGAACTCTCAACAATTTTCCGCTGTCCTTCTTTCAACTCCCAATCTCCAATTCACCTTGATCTTCCTCATCACTTATTTTCATCAAATAATCATCCTTGAGTGCTCCTTTACCTGAAATCCACTAAAATAGATTAGTTTAGGCTATTAAATTTGCCTTAAAGAAGTGTAAAGCACAAGAAAAAACATCAATAACTTGGTGATTTACTAACTTATCACCAGATAAGAAAGGACATAGTATGGCCTATGGCTTTTGGTTAGGGGGCTATGTTTGAGCATCTTAAGTTGCCTGTAAAGGTTTGGCAAACTCAAACCACCAATGATGTGATTGACGTGGCAAGTCCAAGTTTCTGTACCAACTTCATCCAAGGGCCCAACACCTCTTTGTAGTGTCCAAGGAGGCCTTTAGCAAAAAATGTTGAGATTAAGAATTTGGGAATCACTCATCATGATGCCATTACTATGCTTCATGGAAAATATGCAATTGAGAAGGACAGACTGTGGGTGGGCCTGGGCCAGCACCCTGCAGGTTGAACTTGACAAGGAAAATACTACAAATTTAGCTAGTCTAGAGGATATCTATCAGCTTAAGCAAGACTTCGTCCATCATCCCGAATTCCAGTCAATTCCCTACTGCTTGATCCTTAAGGGGCCGTTTGTTACTGGATAGCAGTAAAGTATTCGGGTATAAAAATCTGCACAAATTTTATCATCATGTTTGATAGTATTTTTTTTATTTTTTTTATTTTTTTTATTTTTTTTAGTTTTTTTATTTAATATATTATGATTTTAAGATAAAAATAGGCTAAATATGAGTCAATTTATGTATTATTTTATGCGGGTAGAAGATGAAATAACTTATACCTGAACACCGCATGAAAAAAAAAAAAAAAAATTTAAATGACAAATTCACCCTTTATCAATCTTCCAATTAAATACTCCATTTTCCTAAATAAAACAATCATATTTTCTTCACCCATTCTCTAGATCTAAGAATAGCTGTTCATCTTCTCAAAAGCATCGGACCATAACAAAATTTCAATCCACTATGCTTCTTTATAATCACTCATTCCCATTGCAGCAACTTTGTCAATTGAGAATCAAGTACTCGTAATAAAATTTCTCAACTCAGGCACTCGTCATTTAAAGAAATAACTTCACCAAAGAACAAAATGGAGAATAAAGATCAAAGATTAACTGCTGAAAATCAATGGAGAGAGACTAGATTAGAACCGAAGAAGACAAAGAAGTGGGTACTTCTCCAATATTGTGACCGAATAGACGGGACTGAGAAGAGATTCTCTTATAACTGGAAAATGAGCTCTGAATCTTGGAAATCAAGTAATATAAGAGAGATTTGCTGCAACTTAAAAATGTGATATTATCTCTGTTTTATGTGCCAGATTTATTAATTTAACAATGAATTATAGATTGTCAACATCTAAATAATTAATTTATGCATAATTAAAATCAACATAATTAAATTTTGTATAACTAATACAATATATTACGAATACCTGTATAACTATTACATATATTACTAATATTTGCATAATTCTAACAAGTAACCAAAGCCCCTGAGTAATCTGGATTAGCTTCTTTGTGTTTATCATTATAGTGTCACCTATCTTCTTAATGAAATCTTCCTCTCTTTTATTTTTGGCTAGATCTACTTAATTTTGCAAATATTTTGCGATATCTAATTGAGGGTCTTGCACCGTCTTGATTTTTTGTATCTGTGAGAACCCCAACAGCCATGAGCTTAAAATAATTCTCAAATACCTCTATTTGCATATTGCAACAAGGTTTTTTTATAAATATGCCAAAAGGGAGAAGTGTATGCAATGGGTAATGCTTGTACCCTATTATTCTAACGAAGCCTATCTAACATGTGTCTTCCGACACTTTGTTTAGATGTTAAATGGACTAAAACAGGTTAAGTACATCACACAATGAATATGAAGAATTTGTTGGGTTCGGCATATTTTAAAGACTAATAAAATACGAAACAAGTTCCTATGAATTAAGTAAAGATACATGTTCACTATACGTAGCTCCCGCTTGATAAAAGACTCTCTAAAAAATAAAAAGTCTCAAGGTGAAAAGATCGTGGAGTCTATACAAAACATATCTAGGACAAAAGTCCACAAAAAAAAAAACACAAACTCTCAAGTATCCAAGAATGAGGAAGCTCTTGCCGCCCAAGAGTTCGGTGGTGAATTAAGAAAGCACAACAAGAGACTATAAATATACAATGACTTTAATAAAGAGACTCACACACTTGCCGAGAGAAAAGGTAGAAGACATATTTGGGAGAGTTCTAATTGGCTATCGAAGTACAACTAATATGAATAACCATATTGAAGAACTTGTTTCATAGTTATATCTTTTACGGCCTTCTATTCTAGTTAATGTGGTGTTAGAAATGAATTGAGTTGTACTTTACGGCTTTCCTAGTAGCATTGTTTAGGAACAATTCATTGTTTAATTTAACTTCAAGTTAGAATAACTTGAAGAGGGTTCAACAATTTGTGTAAATTGTTGAAGTTAGGGAATAGAGTTAGTTCTTAGGTTGTAAGTATTGTAATATGAATAACTATTGAAGCTCATTATTTTTGTGAATTTGGGGTAAATCCTATGGTGGTGTAGGTCGTAGTTTTTTCCCTTTGTGAGCCGGATGTTTTCCACATTCAAATACTATATTGCTATTTTTACTTTATGTAAATTTGTGTTAAATGATCACTGTGAAACAGAGAGATTAACCTAATCTATCATCTAGGCGAAATTGACATAGCCCAATTCACTCTCTCATGTGTTATTTAGAGGCATAAAATATCACATGGCTTCATTCAAATTTTGTGTGTGTGTTTGTATGTGTAAATGTATCTCTGTGATTATGTGTATATAACCCTTGATGTATACAAGAGGGAATTAGGAAGTGTTCTAACCGCCCAAGAATCACTTGAACTCCTAAAATAGTAGATCCGACATATCCTCCGTGACTAAAGGTGGGTCATGCCCTTAAATTTGTCCTTTAAATTTTGGAAAAAACCTAGTCGTAGAAAGGATTCGTTAGACATCCGCAATTTGGCTTTTAGATGAAAAATAAACTAAAAAGATCCCGACGAGCCACATTACTGCACAAAATGAAAATTGATCTCAATAGACTTAGTGCGAGAGTAACATATAGGATTAATGGACAAGTGTGCAGCTCCACATTCTATCATAAAAATGGACAATATAGCACGATGCCAAGCTCAAGGAGCAAAGATCAGGTCTCACAAGTAATTTTGTGGCAACATCGCGAGGTGCTTTATACTCAAACTCTAGATGAGTGGGCAACAGTTCGTTGTGTAATTTATTTATAATGAATGATAGACATTTGGCCGCATCGAGGTATTGAAGAGCAAAATACCATCACTTGTGTGACTCACTTGAATGCTGAGAAAGAAATGAAGGAGGCCAAGATTTTACAATAGAAAATGCACTTGCGCTTTTGAACGATAAAACCAAGGAATGTAGTGTTGATTAGCCACAGAAAATGCTAAAAATGAATAAAGAGATATTAGTTTTAGGAAGTAGTGAAACCAATAGGACAAGAAACTATCTGAAGCTTGGTAAACCAAGCTCTCGGGGCTTGTTTGAGGCTATAGAGCAATTTGTGTAGCTTGCAAACATGATATGGATAGAGAGGATGAACAAAACCTAGTGGTTGCGCCATCTAAACCTATTGCAGGGGTCTCATGGAAGAATGCATTTTAACTCAATTGGCTAATGACTGCTGCGACATACCGCTACGTACAAAATGGCATAATACATAAACAGATATCTAAATTGGTTTCAATCTACAATTACACTCAAACTTTGAGAGTGCACATCTATACCTTAACTTGGTCTTGTGTCAATTGAGCACTTCAACTTACAAAATGATCATCTAGACACTTTCAAAATTTATGTTTCACGTCAGCATCGGGTGTCTATGACATAGTGGAGACTAGTTTGAGTGTTTGGTTGTCGCTACACCAAGTTTGATGTGTCTATATGTGCACTCTTAAAGTTTAAGTGCTTAATTACAAGTTGAGACCAAGTTTGTGTATTATGCCGATAAAATTATGCAGATGGTAGTGGGTTTACCCACCGGGCTGAATATTTCGGGAGTAATTACTGAAGGTAGAGTTTGCAAAACAATGGGCCGATTTAATAAATAAACATATTGATCCGCCCGAAAGTTATCAATGAAACAAAAGTTAGGTTGAAATGGGCTAAAATGTGTTATAACCCAACCCGCCCAATCCTAATTAAGTTTTAATTTTTTTGTTTGTTCTTCTGTAATCTTTATTAACCAATAAAAATAAGTATATTTTTTTATTTTGACTAAATACAAACATATTAAATGACAAATTAAATTAAAAATATTTTTAAAAAATATTATGACAATTTGGGCTGTTGTGATATCAGCCTAAAAACTTGATGAATTGAAATGAGTTGGGTTGAAATGACTTGAGCTATAAATGAGCGGGTCAATTATGAGCCCAAACTTGAGCAAATTGGACAAATTATGATCTCATGGGCTGATTTTATCACATATATCTGTAACCATGATGAGATGAAATTTATCCTAGGAAAACACATGATTGACTGTGATAGCTCATTTTGATAATTCTAGGGATAACAAAAAATTCTAAAGACTTTGAGAAATAATATGGCGAAACTTTGAACATAAGTTCGAACAAGGATCTCATGTGACTTATGATTAATTGGAGAAGGAAGTTTGTTTATTAGATATACACAAGGTCAAAGGCCAAAAGCCAATATTTCGATGGAGTGGAGGTGCAATTAAGGTTAATTAGGTCTATCTCGATAATGTGTCTGTCATACGCCTCACCTTGGGTGGAGGCACACTGCACCTAGTGCCACACTAGGACTGAGGCCGATCAAGCTGTGATATACCCCATGGTTGCCAACAATCAAACAAGAAACATACATTTTATACTTCATGTTCGTAAACACAATCTCATTATAAAAGCACACGCCCAGAAAAGAAAAAAATATTAAATCCTATCAAACATGGTGATAATAATCCGCATGCAGGTCATATCACACACTTTTCAAATATACCAGCAATAACATATATCATACATATCGCTAATACATCCATATACACAGAATAACACAATAGCTCATGTCTCGTTAAAGCAAGAAATATATAGGTCTTATAACATATCAAATGCAACAGCTGGCCAATCAGAAACAGGCCGTGTTCCCAAGAGATGGAATAATGGCTCGGACAAAGCCCCAAACTACCCAAACGAAGCAACAAAAAGAACAAATTTTCTAACTGCCATCTCCGGGAGGAAGGAGCCACTGTGAACCGCCGACTCGCCGGCAGCTAGGAAGGTCCCCAAATCACTGCCTATCCACACCCGCAGCAAGCAATGCAGCATCCCAAGGATGGGCATCGCATAATATGTACCCGAATATGTAAGAAAGACTGAAAGATGAATAAAGTCAATAGAAGGACTGGAAGTAATCTATCAGGAGGATAGGAATTTAACCTGAATATCTTCACAATTTGGAATGTAACTAGCAAGTATATATACAAAAGAATCAATCGGGCCTACATAAGCTCGGGAAGGTACAACTAACATAGAATAACTCATCGGTCCTCATAAGCCCCGACAAGTACAAGCAATGCACACTCTTCTTATCAGAACTACTATAGGTTCATAGGCATGCTGTAACTAAGGTATACTGATCTTTGAAGCTGTATCGTGAGCCCGTAGGCCTCGCAACCAGTCCGAGCCGCAGGGCTCTTTAACTCTATCTCGAGTCGTCCTGGGCCTTATAATTGTATTTGAGCCTAGGCTCCTCGTGATATATCTTAGTTACCTTCGGGTTCTATGGCCGTATCTCAGCCATTTGGGCTCCTATCTATGTATAGGCGTAGAACTATATACTATGTCGCCAAACTACGCCTTACACTTCCTAATTTAGCAAGGTACGTAATAGGCCACCGCCTTTGTGGCCTTAATGTGTGCACCTACTAATCCTTCTAATCGGTAAACAACTGAACAAGGAATTCCTACGTCACCTTCTTATGATAATCAAAGCTCGGTATAAACCTCCCAATGAGGAATACTATAATGTGGCCTCAACTGGCCTAGTAGTTGCTACCATAACGTTATAGGCACAAGATGCCAGTAAGGTATTAACCGTGTTGGCTAAACAACAGGAGTAACTTGCTGAGAGGAATTAGCCTTGACATACCTCGAATGCCGATTCTCGTCTATCCAATTAGTTCCAATCCGCAGCCGCACTTCCACTCAATTGCAGCATCTATGCCGAGAGCATATGGCTTTCAACACTATGACTGCAACCAACAATAACTTTTGATGGATGGATGACTATAACCAACCCGTTGAATTCGGCCGAAAACTCACAATTTCTTGAGAGTCTAGAAGGGAGAAATGCTTACCTATCGCCTGTAGTCGTCTATGACATAATTCTAAAGTAATTCCGATAACCTTTATCAGCTGTGGATTCCTGCACACCGAACAAATTTTTAAGAAATAACTCTGTAGAGATGCTTTCCGTAGGCCTAGAACTCGTTATCCAAGGTGAATTTGCGTTTGGACGAAGTTTAACGGCGTAATTTGATGAAAAGTTAGAAAATCCCTTCGTATGGCCGAGCTCTCTTTCTTGAAATATTTTTAAATGAATTAGAATCAAGGGACTAAGTATATATACTTTTAGTCCACCACACGGTGTGTGGCGCGCCTCATCGTGCATTCATGCTGACACGCCAACCATGCAGGGTGTTGCTGATGAAGCGCCCAGCGCGCCCGGCCTCCCCGTTTGTTTGGCGAGAGATGCTCGTGGGTTCTACCCCCAGTTTTCCCTGTGTTATACACCAAAATTTTCAATATACATATACAAGACGACGGTCGTACTACTTGGAAATACAGCATAACAGTGGCTATGTTTTTGTTATACTTTTGCTTGTTGTTCGTGAGTGTGAGGGCACATGAAATGCATTTGAAAATCACTGGTTATGACAAAGAGAAGAAATTGGATGAAATTGCCTCTAGTCCGTTTGAATCGATTTAATTTTCGTGTTAAATTAGCATTCAACTAACACTAGAAATTGAGTAAAGATATATAAGTACATCTAGTCACAAAAGAGATGGACATGTTCATACTTTATATTACTAAGAGATAACAATTCTCTTGAGATGATAAAATGAAAAGGTTCCAAAACATCGGAAATAATTTAAAATTAAGAAGAGAAGTACTTTTATTAATAGGAAGAAGAAGAGACAATTTGTGTGAGTTCTATTGAGGTTGACAAAATTGCATAAACTATTAAACCTAAGACTAAAACTAGAAGGTAAAAAGGAAAATATACTCCTCAACTTTCTATTTTAGAACTAGACATACCTTCGTTAAAATATGGTTCTTATATACGCTCATTGTTTAACAATGGTGCATATATATCCTCGCCTAATAAATTGTGCATATTTATCCTTTCGTTAATTATACCTATATTTACTGAATTAAGTGAAATTCTATAGCTTATTTTTAATTTCAAAGCTGCCATGTGGCTTTAAAATTACTCACTTATTTTACTCCTTCAGACTCCACCAAATAAAAAAATATCTCAATCCCTCTTCGACTCTACCATAAAATGAGTTTGGAACGGATCTTAATAAAAGAGGAATTGAATTATATTTTGATTGGGTCGGGTATGGAGGGGTTGAAAAAATGTGAGATAACTTCTTTAAGTAATATAACATTTTTAAAATTAAAAATCAGTTTAAATTTTTAAATTCAATTCGTTAATGAGAAATGTACCTACACCATTTGTTAGAAGAAGAAAAAGCATATGCACCATTTGTTAAACGACGAGGGTATATATGCATTTTTTTTTAACGAGGGATATATCTACTCCAAATCACAAAGTTAAGTAGTATATTTGCCCCTTTACCCAAACTAGAAAGACGATAAATGGAACTAACGGCCATATCCATAATTTTGATTCCTAAACAAACTCGAAATTAATTTCATGAAGTAGAAAATATGACCTGCGTTGCATCTTTATAAATACATTATTGTCACTCACTACGGTTGCGTAAGAAGTCAAAGAAATCCCAACTTTGTTTTCTTAGTACTGCGCTGTGTTCCTTTCAAGAAGTACTCAAAGAAATCCCAACTTTGTTTTATAGTACTGCTCGTGTTTCTTTCAAAAGAAATCACACATTATTTATGTTGAATTTGTTTTTTAACTAGTAGTATTATTGAACATAACTCTCATTCGCAAGAAGTTATCTATCGGCATAGGTTTCGAATTACAAATAGGTGTCCTCTATGATCATTCTTCTACAAGATGACATCACGTCAAGCGATTATTCTTATGTTTCAAGGCAGCAAGAATAGTTACTACTCCACACAACTATCAATCCGTGGCGCTCTATTGCTGAGTATTCACCAAATGATAGAATAACTAACGTGGAGTAATCGCGATTCAATCGCTAGGCTCTTAAGGTAAAACTATTATCACGGTCGATCATCACAAAATTATTCGATCAGTCAATCAGTAAACCTAATTGATGATCATTATGTCACTAGCGATCCCTTTGAGTTGATTAGAATAATTTTGGATCACATCAAGAGGATAGTTATGGAGGAGAAAGAAGAGATTCTATATTGAGCATTTTTATAAGAACTGTCATATTGTCTACCTCAAACGGAGTAAATAACTCAGAAACTAATGAAGAGATTCGTTTTATGTGTCTATGGTTTTATTCTCGACTCTTTTCTTGCTGTTCGTGGAGTGTGAGACATGAAATGCAATGGATAATCCTAAGTTTATGACAAAGAGGAAGAAATTCAGACGAAATTCACCTCTCCAATCTGCTTGAATTGATTAAATTTTTGTGTTAAATTGGTGTACGTTCAACTAATGCTTGAAATTGAATAAAGATATTAAGTACATCAGATTTACGAAAGAGAGATAGCACCATGTATAGCTGGAAAAATCATCCATAACAAATGACCTTGAGACGATAAAATGAGAAGGACCCAAATATCGGCAAAAATAATTTGGAGAAGAGAAGTACTTTTATTAATAGGAAGAGAACGAGACAATTATGTGACTTCACTGGGTTGACAAACTACTCACATAAAACTAGAAAGACATAATTAGATAACACTTTGACTTAAAACTCTCTCCCTACACGTAATGACCTGGTCAAAAATGCAGCAGTCTTGAAAATCATGATCCTTAACAAGAAAACAGCTTAGTTAAGATCGAAAGTGACAAGTAGCTTGGCTTACATCTCGTGTAAAAAAAAAAAATTTCTTCACATTGTATTCAATTGCTACACCACAATATTTAGCACACTAGCTAGTCGGAGAGTCTTGTAGTTTGTACGAAAAGTCTAAAGGACGTACACAAGAGGGAGTCTGAAAGTGTTCTAATTAACCGCCCTAGGATTCACTTTGAATTCTCAAACACGAGGTGATCCGATAACTCCTTGTTTCTCTCTTTTTGGTCTTTGTTTTGTAATTTCTTTCTTTACACGCATAAGGGCTAAAAATTGCTCCTAATTAACCTATTGAATTTGGTTTTAAAATACTCTAAACCTAACTATTCATTAGTTGATTAAGTGGAGCTTTATAAAAATAGCTACATGGCAACATATGATTTTATGCTCCAATTCAATGTGAATTAAATTACCCAACTCATATGCCAAAAGAAAATATATCATCCGCTATATTTTATGTCTTACTCTTTTTTTGGTTATTGATATTCTTCTCTTTCTTTTATATAGATAGTCTATATAAAAGTCAAACATTATATTGCTTTTCGGTTTTTTCAAAAAAACAAAACATTACTCTTATTTGTCTTTATGAAGGAAAAAAATTAAGTTGATCTTTCTTGATTAACCTTTTTTTCTATTTGACTTAAATACCCTTTATTTACTGCAGAGTATTACAGAAAATTAGGTGGGAAATTAATTATACTCCCTCTTCTCCAAGACTCAACTATAATTGTTTTACCTTTTTTTTTTTTTTGGCTTCAAACTAAACACGGAGCAGAATTTCCTTTTGCTTTCAGCTTCAAAGACTTAAAGCAATTTATGGTAATAAAAGTTACCATAAATGGAACTAACGGCCATATCCATAATTACAATTCCTAAACAAACTCGGAATTAATTTCATGAAGTAGGAAACATGACACGCCTTACATCTCTATAAATATTTACATTGTCACTCACTACTTATTATAAAAATTAAAAGAAATACCAACATTGTTTTGCTGTGTGTTCCTTTCAAGAACTCAAAGAAACCCCCCTTTTTTTTCTATACCGCCCGTGTTCCTTTCATCAAGTACTCTCAAAGAAATCCAACTTTTTTACCGGTGCTCGTGTTCCTTTTAAAGAAATCCCAACATTCAAATTTTGTTCTCTTTAATTAGTGTGATTAATCAACAATGAGTAACTCATTATAATTATCAAGTCAGTTATCCACGTTCACAGCAAGCCTATCGGCGTCGTGAGCCTTCGATTTACAACGGGCCCTTTATGATCATTCTTCTGGTAGACGACATCATGTCTGCACATCAGTTGATCATGAACAGAACGTTTTTAAAGGAATCAAGGCATACCATCTACACAACTATCAATCCATGGCATCTGTCAGTGAGTATTCAGTCAGAATTATTAGAATAACTAATGTGAGTGATCGTGATTCAAAGCCGGATAGGCTCTTAAGGCTAGACTATTTTCATGACCGATCATCACAAAATTTTTCCGATCAGTCAACAAGTGAACTAATTGATGATCATTATGTCACTAGCGATCCCTTGGAGCTGATTACGAGGTTTTGGATCGTCGTCAAGAGAATAATTACTTGGAGGAGAAAGAGGAGGATTCTATTTTGGGATATTTTAAAACAAGAACTCATTGTGTTGTTGCGCTTGAAGACAGAGTAAATAATCCCACAAAATCTGATGAAGAGATTTGTGCCATATGTCAAGTGGAATTTGAGCATGAAGAGACTATTGAGACACTTGGGTGCGGACATGAATATCATACATGTGCTGCATTAAACAGTGGTTGTTGAGAAAAAAAAATTGTCCCATGTGCAGAGCTTCCGTTTTGACCATATGATCATGTCATTTAATAGTGTATTTAGAGGTTATTTTGTTTTGAAATTCTGTTGTATTAATCCAAAGTCTTATTTTTCTAATTTTGCAAGATCAATACTTTGTTTGTATATTTTTTTTCAAAAAAACTCATATTATTAAACTTAGTAAGACAGCCGTTTAAGTTGTAGAGGTCACACGCTATACGTTGATACATATAAGAATAATTTATCTTTTGTCCTAAATATTCACATATCAAGAGACGACTTAATTACAATATCATCGACTTTTAACTTATGTAGAACACTCTAACATATGCATATTAGACAAATAATTTGTGCGATAATAATCTATCTTTTTCACAATGGTAGTGATAAAGAAAGTGATGCTTGAATTTGTTCTAATGTTTGGCACCACTTTTTGCAACGAACACAAAAATTGAGCTACAAAACAAATGTAAACAGAAAGAATATAACTGCTAAAATCTGCACAGCTTTAGTCCAATCAATCAAATAAAAAGGAAATGTGAGATAAAAAACCAGAGTACATAAGAGAGAATAGGGAATTTATTACCTGCTGAGATCCATTGAAAAGAGAAACTGTTGTGGTCACTTAACAATTCCACGCTTATTTTCGGTTGATTATACAAATCTGGACTTACACATGTGTTGTATGACGAAAACAAAGCAAAATTGCAAAATTTTACCAAGTAACACCCAATTCCCATCCATTATCTTTCAAGATGGAAAGTGTAATCGATGTGTATCCAGAATCAAGTATTTTTATTATAACGTTAAAGCCAAAGTCACCGTTAAAAGGAATTAGAGCGTATAGTCTAACGCTAAAGATCGTGGCCTGATATCGGGTGGATTTTTAGCCTACACATGTAACGGTATTGTTCGGATAAAAATGATCTCATTAAACCAATGCATTTAAGGCTCAAAATGGAGTTATTTCATTAATTGATGTAGTTCAGGCTGGATATCTATATAAATAATGACATCATTCATTTGTAAAGGGTTAGATTATGAACAATAGCGCCACACGTTTACTCTTTGTTCACATAATTATGTTTATCTCCTTCACACTTTATTCTTTCATCGGAGAATTCATTAAGAATACACATACCGAACATTTCGAATGCGTGGCAAGAAATCACCTTGAAATTGCGACCGGAATAACAACCGTGCGATTTATTGTATCATTCATTTTGTTCAATTATATTTACACTTTTATATGCTTAATAATTAATATTTTTATATTTTATTCCCTACCAAATTAAGGAGAGAAACTTCAGTGGAAAATTAATTATATTTTCTCTCGTTCTCCAACTATATTTCTTTTTAAACCTTTTGTTTTTGTCAAATAAACAAAGATAAAAAATTAAAAAAAATTACATAACTAAGAAAACTTAACTAGTTATTTACAATAATTAGTAAATTTATTAAAAATTATAAAAATAGCAAAATAATTACAAGTAGCAAATTATCCTTTTAAAAAAATAATTATTATTGTATTAAATTTCTATATTTTCTTTCCAATTTATCACAGTTTCCTCTAATTTAATCCATTTTTCTCATTGTAATCGCCTCAAAAATTTCTCCCCAAATCCTCAAATTTCATCTGATTTTCTCATCACTTCGGCTGTAATTAATTGCTTCCTCCTTCCTCTTTCTCTCTCTCAGCCATGACGATATATTTAGAGTTTGGCTTTATCTCGCTTTGAGGTAGGGAAGAAGAAAACTATCATGAAAGTCTTGTTAGATTTTACAGAAAACAATATCTAATACGCACAAATTCAGAATCTTTGAAGAAAGCAAAAAAGGATTCGAACTTTTTGGTGAAGAAGATGCAGAGAATTATATTAGCAATCTACCATTGTCGGAGAAACCGAAACTCCGTATTTGATTACCAATCATTCCCATGGAGAAGTCTCTTCTTCACCATTGCCGAAGAAATCGGGGCTGGGCACTATCATCAATACCTTTGATTGTGTATCTGTTTGTTTTTTTATTAGAGTTTGACTATTGAATTGATGATACTGTGTTTATGCGTTATATTTGTATATGCATCAAATCTTTTGATGCTTATTAGTATGTATCAAATTTCAGTGAAATACATAACTTTCATATAGATGAGTTTTTGATACATGTACGCTCGATATTTGATACCCGGAATTGTTATGCACCAATGTATTTTTGTGTGTATCAATATATTTGTACCAATTTTTATTAGTATCAATTTTTCGTTGATACATGAATGTAAATTACCCATATTGCTTTATGTATCAATTTTTCAAGTGAAACACATAACTTTTCATTTAGATAGATGAGTTTTTGATACATGTGTCAATATAGATAAATGTATCAATTACTTTTTTGTGTACATGAATTTTAAAACTCATCTGACTACACTTAGTAAGACAAGTGGTTTCTATGTTGTGAATGTCATGATGAGCCCGCAAGTGTACTGGACGCATAGTTATATAGTGGCTCTTTTTAAGAACCCGAATGTTGAACCCACAAGGACAGACTACGGGTGAAACCTTTTCAAGTGTTAATTTACTACAACTATAATAATGAAGACAACAAAGTGGTAAAGAAGAGTTTTTGTATTTTTAAACTATTTTTATATTAAATAAAATATTTATACAGTTGAGTCTGAACTATGAATGTGAGCATGTCGAGGCTACAACGAACATGTAAAGAAATCACCATCGATATAAATGATTTATCTTTTCTCCGGTTGCTAGCCTGAACTTATGCCTATGGATTAAGTATTTAACCCAACTTAAGAATACAAGGAACCTTCCACCTGCATTTCTGTGATAAGAAGAAATTCAAGTTCAGCCATACAAAACCGATTCCACACTTGACTACGACTTTCCGTGCAGTATATTTCTATCCCGGCTGCAAATCAATTCTCAATTTTTCCAAACCAAGAAAAGATCATATCCTATCAATTCACAACTTTCCAGTTTCTTGCCCTCTCGGGTGAAATCGGAATTTTTGAATTTACATTAACATTGGCCAGATATTAACGTAAGAACAAGAATTAAATAGAACAACCATAGAAGAAAAGATGAAATAACCAAAGAAATCAATAATTACATTTCAATACCATAGTTCATAACCTCATAGCAAGAAAGGGAATTAGCCACTCATTTGTGGATTAAACATCGTTAAATGAATGGAAATCATGCAAACAATTGAAAGGAAGAAGAAAGGGATAGGGAGAAAACCCTAAGAATTTTCATTCCTCAAATCGCCTCAGAATCGACGTTGCTCCAACAAGTCAGAATATTAAAAATAAACCTAAGTGTGCTATTTATAATAGTAGGAATTGGTCCTGAATAACAATAACGTGTCACGGAGTGCACGCGGAGCACTGCCTCCGTGACACGGCCCAAACGCGGAAATGAAATCACCCCAAAATCGCCCCGGCACCACTCCCGCGCGTTGGCAATGCGGTACTCGTTGGGCAAAGCGCTGCACACCTTAATGCGGAGCCACTCCCTGCCGTGGCACGTTGCCAACGCGGCAGGGGGCTATCTTGGGCAGCCTGCCTGTCGTGGGCACGCTACCGACGCACAAGTGGGCTGTTTTGGGCCTCTTGCCGTTTGCGTGTTTATCTGGCCTCCAAGCCTCTCTTTCACCAATTCATGAATTAGCTCCTCAAAAGTCATCAAAAACCTACAAAACAAATGCTAATCATGTTGGTTAGCACATATCTTCACTTTTATATAAAATCACATGAAAATGTATAGAATAACTTAGACAACGCGACTAATTTAAGAAAGTAGAAGCCGTATCACTAGACCTATGTTATTTCCCGTGATCACCAATCCCACACTTAAAATCTTTTCGTCCGAACAACCCTTACATCTCATGTAAATGACAGATTCTGAAGATAACTAATTTAGCACGATGATTCAAATTACGGCTATGATGATTATTTAAGATACAAGCTAAAAATAAGGCATGCACGCTTTGATCAATGAAATGAAATACAACTATGTTAAGACTTCTTAACCTCAAGAATCGACTCTCACTTGAAGCAAACTCATAAATCAACTGATTAAGAGATCCCACATGAACTATATCTTCATTAAACATGTGCCCTCCCCCGAAAGAGAGTTACCCAATTTCACAATGCAAAAATACTTTTTATATCACAACATGTGTGAGTACATAAATAGAATTTCACTCACTCTCACAAAGAATTCACATGCACTATGTAATGACCTACAAGCTTGCCCTTAGTGTTGTACTCACTAATTTGAGGATGTACGAATGTAAGATCAAGTAGGACTTTTTAGGTTGTAATGGTACTCTCGTGTGTAGGTACTATTGTGATCAGTAATATGACTATCTCCCCAAGCGCTTCAATACATCACGCCCATTGTGAACTCTCTTCCCTTACTTCACTCCTTATCCTTGGTAGTTTTCTTTTTCCCTTTCGTTCCCATTTCTTTTAGGCACTTTTAAATCATTAGTAAGAAGTTGTATAAATAATTTTTCATTCATTTGTTTCTTACTCCTTACTAATAATCAACCATTTTTACACAAGTGCACCTTTGACCTTTCTCAACTTTTACGACTTCCACTTTTCTTTTCTTTTCATTCTTCTCACTCCTTTCCTCTTTCAGCTTTTTCTTCTTTAAGCGCTTAGGAGCTTTGGATCAAATTCAAGGCTAATGAAATAAAAAGGATTAAGATTATGTTGCAGCTACCAAAGAATAGGCTAAGGTTCATGTGGGTGCTGACTAGGATTAATATTTCAAGGTAGGTAAACGAGGGGGATAAAAGATTAGGTTCATTCAAAGAAATGCCTAAATCATCTCCTACAATTTTACATCCTTCATTTCATTTTATAAAAACACCAGGCAAGTTCTAGACATTCCACAATAGCACGTATCACTCAAAACTCAATCATGGCACATGCTCAAATGAAGACAATATCTGGGCTGACTCTTACTCAGCTAATCACACGAATTCAAACATTAAGTCAATCATGTTGAGTCACATTCAAGAGCCTCAGATTCTCAACAAAGTTCTACATTTATACAGATTAACACTAACCACATTTGTATCTCACAATCATGTATAGCACATAACAAGAATATCAAGCATCAATTAGTTGTGATTCAAGAACCAAAACTCATTGACTAATTTTTCCTCAAGACGGTCGTCATCCATCCATCCTCGGAACAGTCCCTAACTATGACTAAAACATTATATACACAGACAAATAAAAAATAAAAATAAAAATTTTATTTTTCGATTCAAAGACCCCCCGCTGAAAAGAATCGAAAAGAAAACTAACGGGGGTGATGAATTCATGCTTGACTCCAAAAAAAAATTTCAACTTTCTCCAATCTTTTCACATAAGCATTACATTCACCTACAATTTGTTAAGCACAGAAAATTTTTGAAATTTTTTGAAATTTTCCTTGAAATTTCCCTCACCCCACACTTAAATCATGATATGTCCTCATAGCATCAAGTTAGCATTTAAAGAGGGTGAGAAATACTTCCCTGAGTCCTTTAGGCCTAGCGAACCACATGGTTTCCACTTTACGCAGAGGTGGGTGTTCAACCCTTACTAATTTTTCTCTTTCATGCTTGTTAGCTTCCTCCTCCAAGGGTACTTTACTCCCCTCCATCTCGTGCTAACTTTCCAAATCTTAAACAACAAAAGATGAAAAATAAATAAAATCAGTAAAAATGCAAGAAATTAAAATGGTACTCGTGGTACCCTTTGGGTTGCCTCCTGCTATGCCTAATTTTACATCGCGGCACGACGTATTAAGTTTCACCGCTTTTTTCCTCCACCTTGAGAATACGTAATCTCACCTCAATTTCTTCTCACTTCCTTTGTGTTCTAGGGGTGGTGGTGAGAACCTTAAAGGACCAAGCAGTAGATGTCGTCTTGACGTTTATTGGCCCTTAGGTAAGTGAAGTCATTTTGTCTATTGAAATCAGCAAATTCCAAAATATATGGGGCTTGGTCCTCCTCTAGACATTCCTCTATATAAGCTTGGAAGACTTTATTTCTATGTCGCCACTCCAAACTCAATGTCAAAAATACTTTGGGAGGGGTCCATCACACCTCGACTCTGAAACTGCATTTAATGACCTCTCATTGTACATACACCTTCTCCACATCAACATCTATCTCTCCATTAATGACAAATGGGGTATACTCATCTCCCTCTTCTTGGGGCAGGCTAGAACTTTCCATAAGTGTGAGCCCAACACGGGACAACTAAGAGATTCTAATTGTCGGGCTTCATCCAAAATTCACCTTGGCTTCCTTGTAGTTCCTCTGAATATCGCCTACAATCAAGCATTCGCAATTTATCACAAGCCTCGCCAAGAATCATCTCCGTGAATTTAACGCTCATCCTTTCTAGAGCCTCTGCATTCTCTTCTTGCTGAATTCTCAATGTTGCCATCGCCTCCTTCATTGCTTCTGTTTGCTCAATCATCTGTTTTAGCATGTCTTCTATTTGAGCTTACGCCCCAAGTCCACATTTCTATCATGCCTATATTCAGCAAAAACAATGTATGATCATAGTAGTGGCTTCTGGGAGATGGGAGTATGCCTTTCGGACGCCATCCCAACACATCTTATCATCATCACATATATTGCACGTGTTACAGTGTACACGGTAAGTCCTGCATCCGTATGCACTCATCAAAGTAAGAGTATCCACCATTTAACCATTTATATTCATGATGTCATGTTAAGAAGTGGCACGATTAAAAACTAAAAATAAAATAAATCAAAAAAGAACTTAAAAATATAAAATTAAAAATATTTTTTCAACACTTAAGGAAATTTAAAATCACACAAAACAGATAAATTCATTAAACTTAGCCGAACCCTGTGGTAACGGCGCTAAAATATGATGGTCTATGTACGGGTCGCATAAGTAATATAAAGGGCTCTTTTTAAGAACCGAACGTCAACCCACAAGGACAGGACTACGGGGTGAAACCTTTTCAAGTGTTAATTTACAACTATAATAATGAAGACAACAAAGGTAAAGAAGAGTTTTTTATATTTTGGAAACTATTTTTATATTAAAGCAGAATATTTATACAAATTTCTGAGTCCGAACTATGAATGCAGCATGCTTGAAGACAACTACATGTAAATAAATCATCTATTCATGATAAATGGTTTATTTTTCCTGCCAAGGCTTGAACTTATGCCTATGGTTAAAACTCTCGTATTTAACCCAACTTAAGAATCATGAACCTTCCACCTCGTATTTCGTGATAAGAAGAAATTCAAGTTCTAGCCATACAAAACCGATTCCACACTTGACTAATACGACTGCAGTATATTTCATCCTCAAGGTAAACCACCCCAATTTTTCCAAACCAAGACAAGATCATATCCTATCACTCACACTTTCCAGTTTCTTGCCCTCTCGGTGAAACCTGATTTTGGATTTGGCACACAACATTGGCCATATTAACGTAGTAAGAACAAGAACAAATAGAACAACCATAGAAGAAAAAGATGAAATAAATCCAGCAAATCAATAATTACATTTCAATACCAACCCGCACCTCAAAGAAGAAAGGGAATTAGCCACTCATTTGTGGATTGAACATCGTTCAATGAATGGAAATCATGCAAACAATTGAAAGGAAGAAGAAAGGGATAGAGAAACCCTAAGAGAATTTTCATCTCAAAACCGCCCTCAGAATCTACTGTTTGCCCACCAAGTCGACAATTAAAATGAACCCAAGTGTTCTATTTATACTAGGGATAATTTTTCCTAATAACAAGCAACGTGTCATGGAGTGCATCGCGGAGCACCGCTCGTGATACATGGTGCGAACGCGGAGGCTCTCTGAAATTAGCCGCCTGTGTAATTGCTCCCACGTGGCACGGCATGCACCGCGGAGTATAAACAATGGCACACGCATGCAATCGCGGACCCTCTCTCGAATGTTAATGTTCCGGGAAATTAATCCCAACGTGTCACGGCCTGATCGCGGACCCTCACCGAAATTTCTTGGCATTCTTTAATTCCTGCGATTCCATCCGCGATGGCAGCGTGTCACGGCTCCATCGCTGAGTTTCCCTTGTATTCCTTGCTTCTCCACTCCGCTTCCTTGCTCGTTCCCGAGTTCATTCGATTTCTCCCAACATGTCATTTATTTCCCCATCAAAAGTGGATGTTTTTCCTGCAAAACAACGCTAATCATGTTGGTTAGTATAAAATCACACTTCCACACAATTTACATGAGAATGTACAAAAATTATTGGATAAACAGGCAAAAGCTACACATTTGGGTATCGATTTTGGCATATAAATATGCCCTGATCACCTACCCCACACTTAAAATCTTGTTCGTCCTCGAACAATACTTATACACCTCATGAAATTGATATCCCATCATGGCTACTTTGGCTCGACAATCCGAGCTACGGTTATACCGATTATATTCACACAAATCATCAAGAAAACATGCATAGTATCATCATTACAATGACACTTAATAAATCAAGACTCCTAGCTCAAGAATCGACTCTCGATATCGGCAAACTCATGCATATTAGTTGACCGAGATATCCGACACGAATTTATTCTATCATCAAACATGTGCCCCTCACAATCATAAGAGAGATTCCCTGTTTTAGTCACATGAACTCTAAAGAAATTCATGTCGGGGTATATACACGCACAATTCCGCTCACTCTCCCAAAAGAATTCACATGCATTGTGTCATGAACCATAAGCTTGCTCTAGTGTATTACTCCACTAATATAAGGATGCGTGACAGAAGATCACGTAGACTAATGGGTTGTGGGCCGTAGGCTACGGAACTAGTATATACCGGGCTAACCAATAATAGTAACTAGCTTCCTCAAGCGTTTTTCACACATCCCATCACATTCCAGAAATATTATCTTCCTTCCTCCTCCTTCTCTTGAGTTTATCTTTATTTTTATTACCTATTTCTTTAACACACCAGACTAACGAAGAAAATGAGTTATACAACTTTCTTCCTTCCAATCTGACCATTTCACCCTCGACTCTTTTTCTTTCTTTTCTTTTCATCACTTTTCTTTTTCCTCCCTTCCTTTCTTTTTTATCAGCTTCACTCCTTTTGACACCATGGGAAAACATATATTTGCTTAAGAGCTTGGATTTGGTTTAAGGACCACGAAAAGAAGGTTAACTTGGTTCACACCCTTTTCGACAAAAAGAAAACAGAAAAATTATAAAGGCCAAAGGCTCAACGGGCTAACTAGATTTAATCTTCAAGGTGGATATGAAAAGAAAAACAAGAAAACTTTTGGTTAACAAAGAAACGCCTCTACATCCTTTCCTACACTACACTTCCTTCATTTCTTTCGTACACACAATGTGCAAGTTCTAGACAATCCACAATAGCATGGAATAAACAAACCTCACTATACCCTATAATATGCTCAACTCAAGACGACTTCACGACTTTAATCGCCTAATTACAAGAATTCAAAATTAAGCCTCAATCACACCGAATCGAATTCTATAGCATAAGTGTCTCACATATGTACAAAAATTTGTATGCTTTCACGAATCCTCTTTGCAACTTAAATATTATGTACAACTCGCAACAAGAATTTCGTAGCCATAGAGTAGCAACATGCATGGGATACAACCAACAAATCAAAATTGAAAATAAAAAGCTATCCTATCGATCGCATTTCTAAGTGAAGGTCGTAATCCATCCATCATAGGAACGGTCACTATTTACGACTTCGGGTTCAATGGGACTTTCCGGCAAAAGAACCAAACAAACTCCGAGAAACTCAAAAGAAAAAAATATAGTTAATAAAAATTTTAAAAATATCGATAATTTCGACAAAACTATTTACACACTGGCTAACAACATTCATAGCATACACACACGGCTTCACAACAACAATATTTACAAACGAACATACACATAAAAACAAGGTCACATTGGAAACAAACATCAAAGAATGTATCACTGCACATGATAATATACAAGACAAGGCAAAATTCAAACACCACCTAACTACCCCACCCCACACTTAAAATCGAACACCGCCCCCAAGAAACCATACAATTACAAATGTAAAGGTGGTTTGTGAAAACTCCCGATCAGCCAAAGTACTCCACTTCTTCATCAAAGCCGCGCCTCATCCTCCATGTCCGGCCCCACCATCGTCCTCCTCCGACTCAACGTCGGAATCCTCGCGACGTGTCTTCTCGTCCGTGGGGACATCATCATCTACAGGCTCTACAAAAGCTGGCCCACCCGACATAGTGCCTCGCGTTCTCGCCAAAGGGTAATCTAAGTCGAGCTGCCACAGCTCGTCCTCCGTTGCCGGTCTCCTGCCTATGCGTAGCTGGAGACCGCATCCCGAACATGCGGGACATATATTGGTCGTCCCGAGCATGTCACTCGGCCAATGTGAGAACAGCCCGTGAGTGGTGCCTGGTGCCTTAGTCTTTGTAACATTTATGGCACAGCGCTCCACCAAGGGATGTAGGGTCTAGGCCTCTTCCTCGACCTCGCGCCCTCAGAACGTAGCCGCAGCTCCGCCGAATCCGTACCTGTGCCCTTGATGCAACCGGGCCCTCTTTCATGGCGGATATGATCACCGCCGACATTGATCTCCAGCCCTTTCATCGTGGCATATACTAGGCATACACGATCCTGTCACATCCGTCATGTGCAACCCCGGAATCAAACAGAGCAAACAATTTTAAGCGATCCCGGTTTCCCTGCTTCATCTCACAGGCATAGGCAAAGGTCCGACGGGTACGCCCCTCTCCTTGTGCTCGCTCCAACGTGTCGTAGACCTAGCTCACACAATGTGCGGCCCATATCCAGATGGTGGAGTGATATTCAACCATGAGCATGGGCGTCCGTATTTTTGCGCCCTAGGATGGCATTGAGGTGGTGAGGCTCAAGTGTGACAATCTCGCCCCTTATTTTGATGGTGTGACTCTATGTCGGGTTTCAGTTGGCATAGAATTCCGACTAGTGCAGATTGTGACTCCTTGGGCTCGCCAAAATGAAACGTGTAGCCCAAATAGCCACAATCCGATGTACCATACGGGGAACTCGCGTTTAACGGGTCCCGTACGTGCCTTCCGGGAAAGTATTTGTTCTCCTTGTGTTTGTACCATTTCTTCCTCCTCGGTCACCCATCTCGTTCCATACCGCGCGCCGCCGTGTGGAATCGCTGCAGGCAGCCAACGTCGCCCTGGCCTCAACTCCTTTCTTCCCAAGGCCTGATGTTGATGCGCCCTTACCTTTGTCCTGCCCGCTTGCCATTGTCCTCGCCAAAGAAACAAACACAGCACCAATGTCAATGAATTAAAATTAGCTTCAACTAAGGTTGGGCTTGGCCTCTGGCCACCCCACACTTAGTCTTCAGCCCGCATTTTAGCATTTTGGCAAGATCATATGTGTTTCTAATTTACAAAAGATAAGAAAATCTAGAACAACTAAAAGAAAAAAACACAAACAAGATTGCCTCGTGCCTCTCGTGACTGACAGATCACCTCTATGTACTACTTATACTGCATGCCTAATCCCAACCTACCATCGATCACATTTTTTCACATGGCACTTAGCTAAAAGAAAACGAAAAAATAAGACATTCTACAAACTCAACCTAAGCAATTTCCGATTTTCATGTGCTTCGACATAATTTCGTGAAAGTTCACTCCTATTCGTTCCCCCGATAATTTTCCATCGCTTTTTGAACATAATACGATAAGCACAACACGATTCAATTCACCCATGCACAACCCGACAATTTTCCACAATTCATCCTCAATTCAACTTTATGTAAACTAACCCTAGCTATAATTTTCCCCAATTTCGACTGCCACATGTTTATATCGATTCATACCTATCACAAGGATATTACGAACATGACTTAACAATACTTGAATGAATTTAAGTTCAATTCTACCTAGGTTGTGGTTTACTCATGCTTCATGCTAAAAATCGAAAGAAATTCGACCAAAATTGAGATAAAAGCAATGAGCACTTTTAATCAAGAACCGAAGAGAACTTGATGAAATTATACGCCTATGGCCGTGCCACGTTGAGGGGAGGGAATTCTGGGAAGTTTGAATGGAGAGTGTGAGAAAATGAGAAAAATGAGGATTTCAGGTTGTGTGGGATTTTCGCGCGGGCGCCCGGGTGACCCGGTGTGACCCGACGCTGACACCGCGTTGGCCAACGTGTCACGGAGTGTATCATGGAGCACTGCCTCCGTGACACGGAGCCATCACAGTATCTGAATTTGTAAAATCCAGATTTTTGCCTTCAACGTGTCATTGAGGGTAACGTTGTATATCACCTCCGTGATGATGGAGCCATCGGACAGTCACTCGTTTTATTAACAAAACACAAATTTCATACCTCATTTTTCTCCTTTGCATTCCTTTGCATTTTCCCCCTCCGATCAACCTCGTAGAAACATCTTACCACAAGAAATCGGTTAGAATTCCAAAGTTTGAGGAACAAAATATTTTTATTTTTTTTATTTGTGTATTTTTTAATTTTACATATTTGAAAATTGCATAAAAAATCTTTTCTTTTCCATACAATATATAAATCATTGATCATGGTTACCTCCAGGCAGCCGCTTCGGTTTACCGCTCCGGCTCAACGTCGTTTAAGCTCATCTCCTGCCCCTAGGGTGACGGACGTTTTCTAAACACATCCTCACCCTCATCAAGCTTACCTTTATCGGGGGCTCTCCCATTAATTCTCTATGCTCAACGCCCGAGCAACATTCACACTCAAGCACATTGATCACCGAGAGTTCCTCGTACACGGCCGGGAGCTTGGTGGCCTTGTATACATCGAACACCTCCACCTTATCGTGTGCTCGCATAGTTAGCTGGCCTGCATCTACATCTATCAGCGCTTTCCCTGTTGCTACAGAAAGGTCGTCTAAAATAAATGGGACTCGCGTCTGGCTCAAAATCCAAAGACAATAAAATCCAATCGGGAAGATTAGGAAGCTGACTTTGCACTAGCACGTCCTCCACAATACCATCTGGTCTTGCTAAGGAACGATCCGCTGAGCTGCAAATCATCGTTGTAGGTCTAGGGACTTCCTGTACTTAACTTTGAATACCGAGGTTGGCATCAAGTTACGTTCGCTTCCAAATCACACAAACCGCGAGCTCGGACATGTCTGGATTGTATTTGAATTGAGAAGCTCCCAGGATCTTTGAGCTTCGTGGCAATCGGTTCTCAGATCCGGGAAGTGCACTTCTTCGTAAGAGCCACCGTGGCATATTCGGTGTAAGCTCGTTTTTGTTGGCCACGATGTCCTTTTTATATATTTGCGTACTTAGGCACTCCCTGCAAAACATCAACAAGAGGTAAGTTAATGTGTACCTGCTTAAGCACCTCCATGAATTTCTTGAAGCACGTCCTTCCTCCTTGTGCTTCTTTAATCGTTGAGGGAAATTGTGGGTGGAGGTCTTTCCGATTCAAAGATTTTTGTGTTTCCCCTCTCATCATTCTCCGCTTCCCTCCGCTTCTGCCGCTCCCGACCGTTGGAGGTGGTCTTTCGGGTTCCACCTCCTTCAACTGCAAACCACCTCGTGGTCACTGCATTTACCTGCTTGGGGTTGGGATCTCGTGTCACCTGGAAGTCCTCCTGGCCCGGTGTTCGGGCTCCAAGAAACGCCCAAATTGGATACTCCAAAGGCCTTAGTAGCTAGCCGATTGTTCTTGACTTCTGGTCAGCCAATTGACATAGTCGACTCTTGCAATTGAGCTTGGCTAGCTATCAACTGCTTAAACATCTCCCTCAACTCGGGTGATGGTGGTGGAGGAGGGGCATTGTTGTTTCAGCATTGCGATTGATAGTTCCAGGGTCTCTCCTTGATTCCCTCGCATCCCCGACTGAACTCGCCCCCGATGGTTGTTGCTACCCAAGAGAAATTCGGGTGAACCTCCAGTTAGAATTGTAGTTGTTCCATATTGTTGGTGATTGCTCCTTTGTTCATTACCGACAAAGTTCACCGAAGTCCGGATTTGCTCCACAACACTCACTGGAGTGTCTATTGCTCCCGCACACTTACACCAAACTCCGCCGTATCGCATTCACCGGGGGCTTGAGACTGGCTCAAGTTCATGTTGCTGAAGGGTGTTTAATTGACTTGCAAGGTACTATCTATGTGCTGGAGCAGCCGTAAACTCCATCCACTTCCAAGACTCCAGCCTGCTTCCTGCCTCCTCTTGAAGAGTCCGATTCCACTCCTGATTTCCCTGGAAATACGATTAAGCAAAGTATAGCCTCGTAAGTCTTTTCTAATGTTTGTCCCCACCGCCGAATCAGCAAAATTTTTGTAGAAATGGGTTCCAACCCTCTATAAAAGTGTGCACCAAGACATCATTGGATTGATGGTGATGAGGATACCTCAACAATAGATTTGAATCTTCCCAAGCTTGACAATCTTCCCTTCTCTATGTTTGAAACTTAGAATTTGAATTCAAGCCTTGCCGTTTTCCTAAGGAAAGAATCGGATCAAGAACTTCTTTGCAAGATCATCCCATGTGGTTATAGAGTTTGGTGGCTCAACTTTCACCCACCTCTGGCTTCTCCTGAAAAGTGAAATCGGAAAAGTAAGCCCTGACGTAACTGCTGACACTCAAATGGGAATGGGTGTCACTTATCTCCGTGGTACTCGAAGATGTTGCTGTGGATCCGTAAGGGAGACCTGTGGAATCGCCCGCTTGTGTGCAAGAATTGCACCATATACTCGTTAAGCTCGAACTCCCTCCTGGCTCAGCTATGGATGCTAGATGTGACATTACTAGCATGTGGGATTGCCACATCACGAACCGGCCTGGCTGTTAATTCCTCGGCACTGCACGGCTCGCATCGAGCGGTGGATTCTCAAGGGGTTGCTCCATAATGGTTTGTCTCGAGCAACCTGCACCTTTTCCTAGAGCTTCTCTCCGTTGGCGATGAAACCGTCTTCCTAGCCTAAGGATGGATCCACCAAACCTTTGTCTCTTGCCAGTACCACCGTAACTGCTATCTGCAAATATTGTGCTAAGACCGTTGTCAACAATAAAATATCGAAATAGCAAACTAACACGTCTAAGAAATTAAAATTTCACCAATTCGCCTAGTCCCCGGCAACGGGGCCAAAACTGATGAGCTCCGCAAGTGTACTTTGTCACAAGTAATATAGTGGCTCTTTTTAAGAACCGAATGTCGAACTCCACAAGGACGTGATCATTGGGTGAAACCTTTCAAGTGTTAATTTACTACAATTATAATAATGAAGACAGCAGTGTAAAGAAGAGTTTTTTGTATTTTGAAAACTATTTTTATATTAAAGTAAAATATTTATACAAGCTGAGTCAACTGTTATGACGTGAGCATACTTGAGGGCTACAATGAACATGTGTAAAGAAATCAATTATCGATATAAATGGTTTATCTTTTCTCCTAAGCTAGTCTTAACCTATGCCTATGGATTAAAACTCTCGTATTTAACCCAACTTAAGAATCATGGAACTCTTCCACCTATTTCAGATAAGAAGAATTGGTGCCTCAGCCATACAAAACCGATTCCACACTTGACTAATACGACTTTCTGTGTATATTTCTATCCCAGGTAAATCAATCTTCAATTTTCCCAAACCAAAAAAGATCATATCCTATCAATTCACAACTTTCCCCAGCTTCTTGCCCTCTCGGGTGAAATCGACTTTTGGATTTACATTAATACGGGCTTATATTAACGTAGTAAGAAATGGGCACCAAATAGAACAAACCATAGAAGAAAAGATGAAAGTAAACACAGCAATCAATACCATATCTTCTACAATAGTTCATAACCTCAGCAAGAAGGAATTAGCCACTCATTTGGTGATTTTAAAACATCAGTGAATGAATGGAAATCATGCAAACAATAGAAAGGAAGAAGAAAGGGATAGAGAAAACCCTAAGAATTTTCGTCCTCAAACCGCCTCAGAACCACGTTCTTTCTTGCTCCACCAAGTCAACAATTCAAAATAAACTATGTGCTATTTATAATAGTAGGAATTGGTCCCTGAATATTAAGTAACGTAGTCACTGGAGTGCAACGCGGAGCATTGTTCGACACGGCCCAAATGTGGAGGCCTTCTAGAAATCGCCCTAAAATCGGCCCTTCGGGCAAAGACCGTTGCTAAGGGGGCTGCAGCACGCTGCTGGGGCAGCGCGTTGCACACCTTGGTCGCAGCCACTCCTGCCGTGGCACGCTGCCAACGCGGCAGGGGCTGTCTTGGGCAGCCTGCCTGCCGTGGCACGTTGCCGACGCTGTGTGGGCCGTTTTGGGCCTCCTCTTGCCGCCGTTTGCGTGTTTATTCCGTCTCCAGTTTCCCTCTTCACCAATTCATGAATTAGCTCAAAGTCATCAAAACCTACAAAGCAAAGCTAATCTATGTTGGTTAAGCATATTTCACTTTTATATAAAATCACATGAAATGTATAGAATAACTTAGACAACGCGACTAATTTAAGTTATAAATGGACTACTGGGACTATATTATTTCCCGTGATCATGTCACGCACTATATATACGTCTTTGATACATACAAGAACAATTTTTCTTATTTCCTAAGTATTGTTGGTATATAATGAATTATAATATTCATCACATTTAGCTGAGACACTTAACGCATAATATATCAGATAAATAATTTGTAATGTATAATAATTTGTCTTTTCTACAACAATAGTAATTAATATCACTGGTGATCGAATTTCTTCTAATGCTTCACTTAGGCTCAGGCATTAGTTTTGTAACGAACAAACAGCCTTGCCACAAACAAATGCAATATAGAGAATACACTGTTTTTGTCCCAATCCATAATAAATAACAAGAAAAGAAAAAGAAGTAATATAAAAGCATAGGTCACAATCCAGGAGTTAAAACCAATTATCTAATGTCACTATAGGTTGTAAATTGACGAGTTGGATTGAATTTAGGCTGGTCAAAATTGATTGAGTTAATAAATGGGCGGGTTAACTTGGACTGAAATTGGTGGGGCTGGAATAAGTTAAATTGTGGGTCATAACCCAATCCCCCAACTATAGTTAAATTTTAATTGTTTTATTTTTTTTTTATAATCTTTTGATAACTTGTAAAATTAATATTTATCTTTTTTATGACTAGATATAACATATTAAATAAAATAAAATATTTTTTTGAAAATATTTTGGCAAAATTTCTCATGAATCAATTTGGGCTAGATATTAGTCCAAACTTTGATGAATTGAAATGA
>JACEIK010004563.1:86572-106244 GCA_018107945.1 Datura stramonium | reverse complement strand
TGAATTGTAGCATTGCATGATTATCCGGCCTTAACTCTAGTTTTGTTTTGTATTGCTTCCAGATTATTTCGTGTCACCACTAAGATTTAATTATAATTTACCGAAAACTTCTAAAACCGACTTCTTAACTAAAACTTGAACTTGATAATTTGCTGAACCAGTCCCTGTGGGTTCGACATTCTGGCTCTTAAAAAGGGCCACTATATTACTTGTACGACCCGTACACTTGTGGGCCCATCACCTCGTACCTGCCGATAATATGACTCTATATGGGTGATTGTGTACAGGTTGACCAAATCAACCCATTTCTTCTCGATCAAAACTACCGATTTAGCCGAGGATTATGCTAGGTTGTACATTTGAGAGTTGGTTCGGTTGTATGGATTTACTTTGTCCATTATCTCAAATAGGGGTACTCAGTCTGCCTCTTAATTTTAGAGATCGTTTCAAAAGGGCTTTGGTACTCAGGTGAAGCTTAGCACTGTTTTTCACCCGCAGACATATGGTCAAGTCGAGCGGACCGTTCAGACTCTTGAGGACATTCTAAGAGAATGTATGATTGATTTCAAGGGTAGATGAAATGATTGCTTGCCTCTCATCGAGTTTGCCTATAGTAACAGTTACCACTCCAGCATTCAGATAACCCCATTTGAGGCTCCTTATAGGTGGAGGTGTAGGTCACCTATCGGATGGTTTGAGGTAGGTGAGGCTACATTGATAGGGCTAGATTAAGTTCATAAGGCCATGGAGAAAGTTCGGTTCATTATAGAAAGGCTAAAAATAGCTCAAAGTTGTCAAAAATCTTATGTGGATGTTAGGAGGAGAGAGCTTGAATTTGAGGTTGAGGATTGGATGTTTCTGAAGGTGTCTCTCATGAAGGGAGCGATGAGGTTCGATAAGAAAGGGAAGCTTAGTCCCTGATATGTTGATCCTTATAGGATTCTAAGGATAATTGACAAGGTGGTATATGAGTTGGAGCTACCAGTAGAGTTAGCTTCGGTGCATCCAGTTTTCCATGTATCTCTGTTGAAGAAATGCATTAGTGACCCAGCCTTAGTTGTTCTGGTGGAGAGCATGGGTGTGAAAGATAGCCTTATTTATGACAAGGTTCCGGTTGAGATCCTTGATCATCAGGTTCAGAAGTTGAGAAACAAGGAAATAACTTTAATGAAGGTGTTGTGGAGAAATCAGCTTGTTGAGGGAGCTACATGAAAAGCCGAAGCAGATATGGGGGCTAAATACGAACATTTTTTCCCTTTCGGCTCAGCTTCATCATGAGGTACCAGTTTTCTCCTTAGTACTCTAAAACTTTCATGGAAAGTTCATGTCTCTAAGTTTCTTTCATATCATAGCATGTATGTATGTTTTATAAATTCAGTTCAGTCCTGTATATCAGTCCGAAGTCAGTCACTCAGTTAGTTTTAAGCTATAGTTGTTTAGTTTTGGGATTGTAGTTCCTACCCCAGCCTTCCAGTATGCTTAATCTGCGTTCAAGGATGAATATTTCTAAGGGGAGATAATGTAACACCCCAAAAGTACCTATGATTAGGACCGAGGACTGATATAAAGAAAACAGAAAACCTGAACCAGAGTCACAGAACAACTAAAGGAATGAGTCATTGTTGGAAATAATGATCCGTTGTGTGCCTCATTGTAAGCTTTCAGTCAAGACCTCCCAGAAATAATGAGTCTAGCAATGACTCGTTAGTTTATTTAAAAGGGTCATCCTAAGGAGTTGTTAGTGGAGTTCAGAGAGGGGGTAAAAGTTGGTTCAAAGACAACGGATGGATACTATGACTCATTGGGGTGAGTAACGATCCGTGGTATGAATCCATTAGAAGGAGTTAGAAATCAATGAAGACGTGGCAGTAATGACGACAAGAGGAATGATGAGTCATTGTTTCATATAACCAATCGTCCTGTACAATCTTTGGTTAGGAAATCAGAAGAGTACTAGAAGTACTCCAGATACAATGGATGGATCCAACGAGTCGTCAAGTCCAACAACGACTCATTGGATGGGTCATTGCAACTGACAGTTATAAATTTTATGCTATTTCTCAGGGTAGCTTTGTAAATTTTTAAGCTCCTAACTCCTTAATAACGTCGTTTTGGGATTCTTAATGAGTATTTTGAGAGGGTTTAACCTAGCCTAGATCACTATGATCTCATAACTTCATCCTCCTCAAAGATCAAGCTAGAACTCCACATCAAATTCATTCTCAATCCTCTTGGGCTTTCAAGACCAGCTTAGAAATTAATTTACCCGGGTATGTAGGGCCATGAATGGGAAATTTCTTCCACCCTCATGCCTAATTTCTCCTCTAATTCATGAATTCAAGTCTCCAATCAAGTGTATTGAAATTCTAGGGTTTTAACCCAACTCCATGTAAATATCCATATTATGTTTATGGGCCCAATCCCTTCATATTTTAATTGATAATTTAAGATTATTGGGGATGATTTTACTCTTAATTTAATTATTAAACCATTATTTCAAGTTTATGAGAATTATGCCCTATTATGCATGGTTTATGAAATTCAAGCTTATTTGTCTATCATTTCAGGCATGATGAATTATCTAGTATGTATGAATGTTTATGAATTCTTAATTTATGATTTCATGACTTTGAATTACGAAGCTTATATCAAGTATGTATGACGCTATTATTTGGGCAAGCCCATGCAAGTTAAGTATGTTTATCATGATTTTAGCAAAGGCTTACAAGATCAGCTCTAAAGAAAAATTTGGAGTCAAGACTCCCTAATTATTCATATTTAAGCTATGTTTTGAGAATATGATTATATGAGCAATATGCATGTTTTGGGAGTAGTGTCTAGCACCAAGTAGACCAGGAATTTTAAGGACCTTGGTCTCTGAAATACATGCCAACGTAGGTTATATTCTTATTGGGACCTCTCAAGAGAGTGCTCCCCCGCCCGAGGGCACATCCGTGATATCACACCTCATTCACCCTTTGCCTTGGCAAGGTTTAGAATGGCTCTCCTCCATGTAGGCAAGACGTGGGATCATCATGTGCTTATACATGATGGTTGTCAGTTATGACGAGTCTCCTATTATTCCTCATTTTTTAGTTACTCATGTTCAGATCTTATGATATTATATCTTATAACATATTTGACCCATTGATCAGTTTATGAGTTTTCAGTTATGTTTTCAAGTATGGTACGCTATGTAATTTTCGTTTCTAAACCTTGGGTCATTGTGTTTTATGATGAATCGCTTATGATTATGAACATCTCAGATATACGACCTTTAGCATGTAGTCCTTACTCTCATGATCTATCTTGATTTATATTCATGATTTCAACTAATATTTTACTAGCACGTTTTACTTACCTTACATACTCAGTAAATTCAAAGTACTGACCACATACTCTATGTTATATCGTCTCATTATATAGGTTCGGGTGATCCAGCTCAATCTCATTGATAGCTCGTTCCCAAACAGTCCAGTTCTATTTCCCGCTTAGGTGAGTCCTCATTCTCCGGGGACCTTATCAATTTTATGTTTTACCATGTCTTTCAGTTTCAGACCTAGTGAGCTAGTTTGGGGTATTGTCCCATCAACTTGTTGTAAGTAGTAGAGGCTTTTCATACTATCATTTATAGATAGTTCAGCGTTGATGAGTTGTGTTTATGCTTTTGTCCTTATTAAATGCAGATTTATGCTTATGTTGTATTTATGCTTTAATTTTTACTTGTTTATGTTTTAAGTCATGCTATGTATGTACTATGGGTTAGCTTGGAGCCATTTGTGGTTCTAGGTCTCGTGCCTCGGTCCGGGGTCTCAGCTTGGATCATGACAGAATCATCCCTATTATCATCTCGGGGAGTGTTGCCTTCTCAGGGTCACCCAATCGAGGTCTCGAGGTCTTGATGACCCTGCCTGGGGCCCATTATCGTTGTTATATGTCTTGGCTCTCTTTTTCCCCCCAAACAAGCTTTGACCATTTTATGATGAGGATAAAAAATGGTCATTATTATTTTACTAATTAACAACTTTGATCTCTTTTTATTGTACTCAGTTATGCTTAATTTCTAAAGGAAAATGAAATAATTATCACTAGTAATGTCCCTATGTCACTAAACTTGGTTAAGTCTTTAAATCACGTATTAGCAGAAATAAAAGATAAACACACATATTTACCATGAAAAACCTCTTTTCTCAAGGGAGTAAAAACCACAATTGTCTATCGACTAGGATTTTGTCTCAACTTCACTAACTTCAAAAGAGCGATTTTAAATTACAACTCGATAATCAAAGGGACTAACTCTAATACCTCACAATTACTGATTAACTCTAACCAATGAACTCAACTCAGACTCTAAATTTTAGTTTGATATTATCTCTCAAACCCTTACACTCGTGCTATTTTATGAATAAAACACCACGAACAAAACTAACAACTCAATCTACTAACTTTATAGTAACTATTACAATCTTCAACTTGATCTCTTTCAGAACTCTCAATGACTATATATTGCTCTCCAAGAATATGTAGTGTATTATTTTTGCAATCGTCGCCCTTCTCCTCTACCTCATCGAGTATATATAGGCTTCCTCTTGTAATCCTAGACAGCCTCAACTTGCCCTGGTCGTCCCTTGTAGGGTTTTATAGTCCTCTAAGGAAAGTATAATTTCTTTCCTTTTGGACTGCTAAGATGTGTTTATCTCCCAGTTGGAGTTGAACACTTTTGGTCTCTTTCTTTTTTTGAATCTCTAAACTTCTTCAACATGTCTTTGCTGTTTGTTTGCTCCATCAACTTGATTACCTATATAAGAAGGAAATACATTTGACTATATAGAGAACCTGGTTCATTTGGTAGTGAACCCTATTCACCCTGTCAGTTATCAAAATATAATGTATTCCAACTACTCAATTTTTCAACAAATTCTCCCTTTTTGATGATGACAAATATAACATAGTTTTCTGACTAACACCCTTAACTATTTACTCCCTTTTGACATCATTGAAAAGACTAAGCTGTAAAGAACACAATAAGTCCCTAGGCAGTGTGCAAGAATCAATAACCCATTGGCTACTAGAGCTACACTCACAACTAAAAATTTTATAAAAACAGACCTAAAAAATAAGTCTCTAAAGGGAGACCCCATGAGGTCTCTTCTTTCCTTAATTTTTTTTTAAAAAAAGAAGGAGAGACCAAGAGGTATCCTAGATGATAAAAATAATTCCCGCATAAATTTTAAAAAAAAAATAGAGACCCCATGCAATCTATAAAGATTTAAAAAATTAAAAAGTAATTACTCTCATGTCCTAGGTGGGAAGGATTGACACCCATAGTATATACCCGATAAGCGAACCCATGAGTCCCAACCAATTACCCAATCTCAACACTGATAGGAAATATCACCTTATAAAGATAATAATGGACTCCTTAAACAAATTAAAGGAAAATAAAAGCCAAATCTGTCTATTACAACCTCAGAATCTGAAAGTCATTGTACTTGAGGACATCTACCAATAGAGTAAAAAAAAGGAATAAATAAAGAAAAACAGAAAATCAATATCTGAACAAAAGACATCTTCTGTGGTGGAGTTATAGCTACACGTCCGGATCCGCTCACCTTCTAATCTCTTGTTGCTGCTCTATAGATGGGGTTGAGATGAACTACCTGGATCGAGGTCTGCACTTAGAAAAGAAGTGCAAGAATAACATTATTACGACACAATATACTGGTAGGAATCATCGGTTGACCTTAAATAATAGCGTATATACTTTGAAATAACAACATACAAATACCAAAACACAAATTTATTAAAATAGTATTCATTCTAGGATCAATCAGCGTAAGGTGTTTGGCTCGCCTGCTCACTCAATTGGGCCTCGCTGCAATGGTACTTGACTGCTGCAATGATCTCCTAGGAAGTAAGGGTACCGCTGCAGTGGTACTGCCTTGGCAGTAACTCGACTCAACTGAATACCTACAGTTCTCCTTTAATCATTCTCAACATTCAAGTCATTACATCCACACAAGTTATACAAAGCTGTAAATCCAACAGTTAATATACTATTGACCACATGGAGTATGCAATGACTCCTTACAATTAGGCCTTCAACTCATCACGAACTCTGGCATGACTTTACAAATAATGAAAAGTTATAACAAGCACACCAACATTCATAACACACAAGAACTACACAATTAAGGATTTCAATTTAATTGAGTTCTCATAATTCCGAACCGTACTTTATTCTTAGAGCTCTATTTATGTATTGTAACATTTGTGATGTGCCAGGTATACGCCTCCATCACATCACCATAATCACTCAAAATTGAACATCATTGTACACACATGCCAGAGGGTCTTATTTTTATCCTTCTAATCATGACCTGCAGGGGACTCTAGCAATTCATGTACCATACCAAAGTGGTACCCCCTCCCACTGTCTTCTTGTCTGGATACTTTCCTCGAACATAAGCCACTCTATCATAGCCGCTCGCCTATATGCTCTTTTCAGGCACGAGCCACTCATCTCAGGACAAAACATGTTATCCACTTTTATTCTCATTAATCGGTATGTTATCACTAAGTCAATTGACACGACTTTTAGGAGGCCTCATCTTACCTCCATCAACTGGATTATATTTACAACTCATCGCTCACTTTCGTACAATATGAAAAAAAACATATAACACCTCAAAACACCAAATTCCACACCATATAAATAACAACATCAAATCACATTCACTTTATTAATTGAAATTAATATGCCAATTATTAGCAACAACTAGTTTCCAAGGACCAACCAAATACACTATTATTCCACACACATATAAGTCATTATATAAAGTATAACTCCTTATGAAACCATAACCTGCCTCGATTGGAGGATGCGAATGCCATTATTCTATTGGAGCATTACCTTTTCTCAACGCCTCAGAACGTTCGAAATCTATGAACAATGGTCACAAGAGTGTTTCATTAACAACTCTTCAATTAAGGGTCTTAGATAATTCTAACCCACCCAATTCTACCTGGTATTTATGGTCTAATTTTTGGCTCAAAGATTAGATTATCAAAATCCATCCCTTCTCCTTCAATTAGCTAGTTTCTACCAACCTGAGGTTCTTTGCTTAAAATTTCTACCATTAGAGGTTCCCCCCTCCTTGATTCAATAGTGTTAGGGAATCAAAAGTAGAAGGACTAATCCAAAATTCTTACCTTGAGAAGGAGAATTTTTCTACCCTTGGAAAAATTGCCTTTAGCTTCTAAAAGTTTGTGCCTTAAAATAATGAGATAAAACCCCTAAAATCTCACTTAAAACTCACTTATTGGCTCCCGTCATCCGCTGCAGCGGATCTGCTATGGCGGTCAAGAAGCTGATCCCGAGAAGCCACCACGGATACAACGGTTACTCTCTATACGTTTTGGTGGGCCTCAGGCCATAGTAAACGCTCACATTGCTGTTGTTTTCCCACGTTACGGAGTCTCAGATTAACCGGTAGCTCCCATTCTCTATTCACAAACCATTTGTCAATCTAAGTTAAACTAAATTTTATCAAGCACCTTTCCACAAGTCTCCTAGGAGAAAAGAGGGTGATCCGGACTTAATTCTCCTTAACGACGGATGGGTCATTACAATTACAAAATGAGGCCTCATGTAGTCTCCTTCTTGAAAACTTTATTGACCAAATTTGACTCAAAAAGGGCTTCTGAGTCTCTTATATTTAAAATAAATAAATTAGTAATTTCTATTATATAGAAGAACTAAGTGTGAAACGACCAAAGGAGGTAAAATTGTCATTTTGTTCAACCACAATTTTTTTCCATATAATTCTACATGTATTATTTCTCTCATCTCATTTGTTTTGCACACAATTTTCCTCTTGTTATGTTATGAAGCTTAAATCGGCTGCTTTTTTAGCTTAACTTGACGATTTATCAAACTTCACATCTAATTTTATCCATGAAACAACTGTAGTAACATTTTGAATAGAATCAACATTCATTTCTCTTCCATGGGTTTCAAATATGACTCTTTCATTGTGTTCTTTAACATGACAAATAATATAAAGTTATTATTAAAGATTTTAAAATCTGATTTATTATTTTTTTAACCTTAATTTTGTTCTTATATATATGTATAGAATCAAATTAGTGCGGTAAAAAGAATAATATGTTAAATTGACATAAGAGAATAAATAAAGATAATTTAATTAAATTATTATTTTTTAACATTAAAAGAGTAAAAATAACATGATAAATAGAATGAACCCGGATAGAATACTTAAAACTAAAGTAAATTAGGCGATGTTCCTGTTGCAGAGAATAGTTCTTCATTTAAACAGAGGATCAAGTTTATATTATATTTCATTTTAAATATTTGAAATAATGCAAGTTTGATTTAATTTTAAAGTTATTGAATTAAATTTTGATAAAAAAAGTAAGTATCTTTTAAGTCCAGTTTATGTATATTGATAATAGAATGTCTTTATAGTTTTAAACTAATCAAATAAATTTAATTTATTTTAATTAATTACTTACTTTATTTTTTAAGTTATCAGTTAATGTTTAATATTGCTATTCTTTTTGTTTTAATAAATTTGATCTAAAAAAATATCAAAACAATCCTTTAAATTTTAAAACTATAAATTAAACCATTTAAATTTTTTTAAAAATATTAATAAATCCCATAAAAATATTATTTTTGTCCAATTTGATTTATCACAACTTTTATATTCATAAAGAATTAATAAAATAAAATTTTGAATATAAAAAATATGAACTATTACATCGATCATATTTTGAACATGACTTATTAGCAATTAGAGATAAATGAATTTTAATTCTTGGTAAATACCTATTTTCTTGATAAATAAAATTATAATTATAAAAAAAAGTAAATAAATTTTAAAATTACTTTTTAGAAAAATATTCCAAAAATAATAAATGCATAATTATAATGTAAAATTTCGCAACCAATTAACATTGATAAAAAATAATTTAAAATAAAATCACGATTATTATATAATTCTATCAAAACTAACAAATTATCTTCAAATTCTAATAAACTTTATGTGGTGGTAAATATAAATTAAATATTAAAATCCGAAGATTTTACAACTTAAAAAATGAATGTTCCCCTAATTTCATACCAATAATTTTTGAAAATATTTTTTGAGTTAAATTATTTTATTATAGTATTTTATTTATACTAAAATTTTTAGTTGGAACAAAATAGAATTGTCGGTCAAAATTCATATAATATGTTTTTAATAATTCTTTAATTTTTTAAATAAAAAAGATAATAGTGAAACTATAATTTTTTAATTCCAGATCAAATCGATAAAATTTTTAAGAAGGAGACCTCATAAGGTCCCTTTCTAATAAAAATTATACCAAATAATTATTCCCCTCTTACCCATTTCCCTTCCTCTCCAAAATTCTCAACTCTCTCACCAAATCAGTGTATCTTTTTCATCCGCTGCGGGTGACGCGTCTGGTCTTGAAGCAGAGCTGTTGCTTCGCCGCTACTAATAAAAATTATACCAAATAATTATTCCCCCTCTTACCCATTTACTTCCCCCCTTCCTCTCAAAATTCTCAACTCTCTCACCAAATCGTGCCCTCTTTTTCATCCGCTGCGGGTGACGCGTCTGGTCTTGAAGCAGAGCTGTTGCTTCCGCCGCTACTAGATAAGTGACTGGACTCTTATTTAGTTTAGTATAAAGCAGTCACGGTTTTAAGTCTATATTTGAAGGAGCTTAGTAATTTTAGCTTGTCAATCTATATATATATTTAAATTAAATTATTTGATTTGATTTTAAGTTTAATAATTTTTTTAGTCAAATCAAATCGATAAAATTTTAAAGAAGGAGACCTCTTGAGGTCTCCCTTCTAATAAAATTATACCAAATAATTATTCCCCCTCTTACCCATTTACTTCCCCCCTTCCTCTCAAAATTCTCAACTCTCTCACCAAATCGTGCCCTCTTTTTCATCTGGCCGCGGTGACGCGTCTGGTCTTGAAGCAGAGCTGTTGCTTCCGCCGTTACCAGATAAGGATCGGACTCTATTTAGTTTAGTATAAAGCAGTCACGGTTTTAAGTCTATATTTGAAGGAGCTAGTAATTTTAGTTGTCAATCTATATATATATATGAAGGAAGAATGTGTGGGTACTGATGGTGGATATCAAAAGCCACAATTCTTATTTATCTTTTTTCTGTTTTTTTTAGTATTTTTATTCATTGTTAAAGGTTCTTTTAAAAAAATCATTTACTAACTCATCTTTTTTCCTTCTTTTACAATTAATATAGTTAAATTGGAGTTATTAATAAAAGTCACGGGGAGGAATACCAGCGCATAAATCATTGAAATTGAGAATATTCTTTTCTTGGGCTACCAACATCCTCTTACTCTTTAAATACCATTATTTCATCCTTTTGTTGTGTCTACACCAAATACATACGGCTACCCCATAAGAGATGACGGAGGCTCTGATGATAAACTAAGTGGTGGAGGGATGTATGTGAGGCAGCAAAAGAGACAGACGAGTGGATGCAAGAAGAAATTTCTGAGGAAGAAGAAGTGATTGAGGCTATTGATTTTGTTGTTAAGGAGAAAGAAGACGAGAAGGCTTATGCAGAGAAAAATAGAACTTCCACCAAACATGCAGGAGATGGGAAGACATAGGAGGGAATATGTAAAAACATCATCTTTTTTATGTTGAATCTGCTGAACTTTTCAAATGGCATACCCAGAAATCCATCTTTGTGACCCAACTTTAGCAAATGAACAAATCATCCTGCATCACTTATACAACAGAAAAGGAGAAAGGATAAAAGTTTGAATATTTGAGCCTGCACTTTCCTTCTTCTCTCTCTCACACACACACACACAGAGAGAGAGAGAGAGAGAGAGAGATGTTTTAACAATTTCTAGAAAATTGAAAAACGAAGAAAAGAATGTGGGTGCAGCTCTGTCTATAACAGTCAATAATTGCTTAGATTTCTGCCATGTGTCTCTATTGAGTTTAAAGGACAAGATTAATTGGGTTTGTATCAATTAGTGAGCAGCACAATTTTCTTTTAGAAAAGTAGAAAAGCTCTCTAATTGAGTTGCTCTATAGCTAATACTGAGTACTCTTGAATTACATCGAGAAAGCACAAAGTATATCTTTTCATTTTGAATGGCTTTTAATTCATCTGACATTTTGAATGTCTTAAAAACTCTTCTTTTTTTTCTTTTTAAATTATTAATACAATTTTATAAATATTTAATTTATACACATAATTGTCTTTTATTTCATTAGACGACATATTAAATTTTTTAAAAATTAATTTTAATTAAATTACATGTTTTTTTTGTTTTTTTAAATTTAATTATAACATATTCACATGATATATTCACATTATAATTATTATTTTGAATAATCATTGCATGCTAAAGAAATATTAAAAGAAACTCAAATCTAGAAAAATAATGCAGTAAATTGATAAATAAATTATGTATATAGCACAAAAAAAGTGTACAAGGGTAAATAATTAAGATTTTTATTTATTTGAATTTATCAAAAATAAATATTTATTCTGACTAAAAGAATAATGTTTCATGAAATATCTTCAAATAATATTTTTGCCAAAAATCAAAATAGGAAGTTATATTGTTTAAAGATATGAAAATAATAATTTTGATTAAATTAAATAATTGATAAAATTACATTATTATTAATGAAAAGCAATAGGGTCTTATAGGAAGAAGGTTTGCTCAATACCGCAAAAGAGTTAGTTGGCGAAGCCAATATTCTTGTTCTTAGCCAAACAATCTTGACCTTTAACTTTCACAGAAATACCCGCATGAATCTAAACTACTATTGATTATTGGCAATATTCACCGAGCAGAGCAATTCCTAGAGGGGTGTAAAATATAAACAAGAAAGTTGGGGTGTGATTTGAATTGAAATGGACATTGACTAAAGTCAAAGGCTGGCACCGAACTATTCAAATGAATTTATTGCCAATTACAGCTATCCGCGATAATTATCTCATTAGCTATTCTTGAGAGGATAAAGATGAATAGGCTACTATTACTTATCCGTTGCTGTTTACAAGAGAAATTGCTAGTCTAGAAAGGCAAAGCCTAGAATTGATATCCTACACCGTGTGGTTCTATTGCATAAAATTCAATTGCCAAATGTCCAAAAATAAATAATACTGCTACACCTTTTTAATTTCCTATATAAAAAGAATTAAAGGTAAACTGAACAAAAAAGGTGAAGGAGAGAAAAAGGTGGGAAAAGATAAAGAGAAAAAAATATTAAAGTTTCAAATTTATTTAATAGGACAATAAATAAGACTTAATTGAGAACATTAATGATGAAAATTGAAAAATATTATGATTTGAATATCAATCTAATGGATTATTCTTTATAAGTTCAAATTTCTACTGGTGCCTGGTAATTCTCTTTCATACATTTAATACAGTCAAATAAAAATTTTAATTAGACAATAGTAATGATGAAACTTTTGAAATAAAAATATCATCATACAATTAGCAAGTAAAATGTATGTTTATAAAAAGTAAAATCACTTTACAAAATGATAAAATACAATTTAATCAATCTTATCCTTTTAATTTTTTTCGTAATAAATCAATTTACACATATTGATCTTCCATTTACTCTATTTACGTAACAAATCAATAGCGGATCTTACATAATAAATAAATAACAATACAAATTCTAACCTTCCTTATTTTTTTTTAAAAATCTCCACACTTATCTTCCACAAATATTTAATCAATCTAAAAATTAACTCATTATTTATAAAAATTAAATAGAGAGTCAACCAAGGAAGGAGCAAAATTGTATAAATACTACATATAAAAACACATTAACTAGATACATCATTTATCTCTAGAAAATGCATAAAACCTCTCAAACTTGTCCATTAAACTTACTTTAATATTTTAACTTTACGTGTGTTTGTTTAATTTTCATTCTATTCATAACGTATTTATTTACCTCCTAAAAGATGACGTGACAAAACAAGTATTTACACCTCCCTAAAAGCGCTATAGAAGGATGAAAAGTATATTAATATTGCTTAAATGATACATATGTCAATTTTTACATGCTGGATGTTATCCCATTAACTTCTATAATTAATTAGTTTTTATGACCTCTCTTTTTTATTTCTTTATTCTTTTTTTTTTCTTTTTCATACTCATTTCCATCATTAGAATATTCCCAATGGCTGCTCTTCCACCATGTCCAACCAACAAAAGTTTTTTCAACCTAACATCCGGCAAAAATTTGTAAAACTTTTGTGATTAAGACAAATTAAAAATTAAAATACAAGGTGATATTCAAAACTAAAAATAATTTTTATTGGCAGATCTAAATATTTCTTGCTATGGTGGGTTAAAGCTTGATTCAAATATGGGTTTAGAGTAAACTACCAAATCCATTAATATATATAATCTCTCTCTCTTCTGTCTATATATATATATATATATATATATAGTCAAAGAAAATTCAACATTTTAAAGTATGAGGAATTTCAATAATGAAAAAGAAGGGCTTGAATTTTGATGTTAAAATTATTGATTGTAGGAGGGGAATGGTTAGTTGGGTGGGTAAGCGGTGGAGGTGAGAAAGAAGATGGAGGATGAGGATTTCAAAGGATGGAAAAAGAGGAACTTGAATTTTGTTGTTACCAATTTTAGGAGGTGGGGAGTTGTTAGTCGGATGGGGTGGGGGAGTGGAGGTGAGGAAGAAGATGGAGAATGAAGAATTTAAGAATGGAAAAGTGAGGCTTAAATTTTCTTGCTAAAGTAATCAATTGTAGGAGGTGAGGGTGATTAGTAGGGTAAGGGCGGGTGAGTGAGTGGGTGTGAGAAAGAAGATAGAAAAGAGAAATGTGTGATTAAAAATATTTTTAATTTTTTAAGTTTGAATCTTAATTATTAAGTGCGTTTTTTTTAAAAAAGAGTTTAATAAATTACAAAAAATAGAATGTTTAAAATTAAGTTGTTGTTAAATATTTAAAGTTAGAGAGAATAATAATTTCACTTTTAAATTAGAATAAGGAGGATAAAAATGTCTGTGAAGTTGAAATACTAAACTAAGTTTAGTGGACAAGTTTGAGGATTTTTATGCATTTTCCCTTATCTTCATACTCATCATCTTCACATAATGTTTGATTTAGTTACTTTTTCTAATATTCAATAATATTGAATTTGAATAGTACTCAATCATCTCTTTATTTTGAATTTGACAAATACTTATACAGGATATTATTATAGATAAAATAATATAGATCATGCACAATAAATTAGTTCAAAATTTTTAAAGGTAAATTACAATCAGAACTATTGATTATATTACTTTGTTCTTTATACAATTGTCAAAAATATATCTTTGAATGCAGATGCAATGTAGTAAGAACCCACGATACCAATGGATATGATGTATGCAAAAACCATACAAATGCACATTGCATATTTAAAAAAGGAGCAAGAGCGTTTGGAAAATGAGATATGCAAAGAACCTCCACTATAAACCTAACAAATAATGACGGGACGGGTTGATGTATTTGCTTATTATTTTACATCATTTCTTGATAAATAAAATATTTGTTACACTTCCATGAAAAAGTATAACAGAATATATATTGGTAGTTTGGAAGGTTCAACCTTCATTTGTATCCCAATAAAAAGCATGTGTGCCCATCAAATTCTATTGTTAAATACCCGTTTAGTATAATAGAAATGAAATAAAATTGTTATTAGAGAATATTTTTTGACTTATTTATTAAGAAAATAGTATTCATTATTTAATAGATGCTAAACTTGATAACTTCTTTATTTGTCATCATTATAATGTTCTTAATAAAATGAAAACAACAGATGATAATATGATCGATAGTATACCGAATGCATCATTAATCGAAAAAGATTAATTCAAACACATATTTCAACACCATGCGCCAAGCGCGACCATAATCTTAGTATTGAAAAAGAAGATATTGCAAGTCCCTGATTTGGAATATATAATTTGAATGGGAGCTAAAATTTAAAAAAATTACAATTCCTATAATATTTAAAATAAAATAATTATTCACTTTAGCAATTTAGCACATATTTTAATATATCATCTCTTTAGTCAATACTAATTCTTTTTTTCTTCTCTTCTTCCTCTTTTTCTCTTCAGCCACTACTTTTCTTTTTCCTGAGGGGGGTGGGTGGGGTGGGAAATTTTTACCTATATATATGTCAATCCAAATAAAATAATAATCAAATTTAACCCAATTTTATTTTGTTACTCATTTTATCATATAAACCTTTTTCTGTTATTTATTATTTAGAAAACAAATCTCAATCTCCTTCCCTTCTTTTCCTCACCATATATGTTGTATTTTTTTATAATCACATTTAACTATTATTTATGCAAACAAGTGTTTTAACTATTTTCTTTCAGAGATTAAAGATAAATGGCAGATGAAATAATTTTGCAACTAAGATATTTATTATTTTTTTAAAATTAATTTATCGTTATGATATTAGTATATCTTTAAACTTTTTTCTTATTGTTTTTTTATTTTCTTTTTGCTATATATAGGAACATCTATTCTTCTATCTTAACTCTTCCTTCTTATATTAATATTCAACTTTTTATTGCAATTTAAAACCTAATACAAAATTGGTGCAAAATTCTTTATTTGATTTTATTATTGTTCATATTTTATGTACCTATATTAGCATTCTTTTTCACACGTCAGATCTATGGAAAGGAAATGAAGATGAAAAACAAGTGTTGCTTTTAGTTCTTAATTCTTTATTTTGTTGACTTGGGTTTGCATAGTCAGAAGCAAAGGTGAAAAGCATAAATTAGTTATTCATAGTAGTTAGTCGATAATATATCAATTTTAGTATAAGTTTGTATAATTTTATATAATCAAGTAAAGATGTGTATAAACACATTTTATATACTATTATATATTTGTACATTTATTTAAGATTAAGGATATTATCTTTACGATAAATATAGAATGCTGTATAATATTGGAGCAAGATTGTATAAGGTTGTATATTGTGTGTAAAACAATGTTGTGATTTTTTCTTTTGCTATGCGGGTGAAAACTAAATATACGACTATATCTGTAACATTTTATATTAAATTATATATTTTTAAAAATACTCCTAAAATTTATATGCTAATGGGCAAAAAAGGAAAAAATTCTCGCTCATATCACATCAATGATCTGCTTTGTACAATTTTCTTTTTTATGTAGGTGAAGAGACTAATAATTTTGAGAGAGTGATCATTCAAGGGAAAATTATTGCACAAAGATATGCTAGATCTCCAGCACTCATGACACTGTTAGGTTGGGTTTATTAGCATCATGTTCAATTGAAATTATTTACACCAACATATNTATGAAGTCTCAATTTGTAGAAGGGTTTTATGATTTTGTGGACTATGCAATGACATTAGAGCCTTTTCAACTTGATGGCTTGATTAAGCATCCTTGTGTGAAATATAAATGTAGGAATTATAAAAAATCGGAGAATATTAAACTTCATCTCTATCAAAAGGGGTTTAAAGAATACTATACTGTGTGGATTAGTCATGAAAAAATTGATAATAGTTTTGATAGATTTCAACACTATGTTGTTGGTGAAAGTAGTAGGCAGGTGGAATGTAATATCCAAAATTATAGAAGGCATGACATGTTTCAGCATGCGGATGGGATACATTCAAATTTTTTAAGTTATATGTATTGTAGATGATTAATATTTAATTATTCTTGATTAATACCTAAATTAATTTTGTTTGCAGAAAAAAGAACTAGGGAGGCCATTAACTCAAGATGAGGTATTCAAGGTCACACACACGAAGAAGAAGAAGAAGAAGAAGAAGAAGAAGAAGAAAAATTCTAGAGATCCAAATGTTTGAGTTGAGCCACAAGCTGAGCTGACCTACGTAAACATCTAATTTAAAATAATATTTACTTTATTTTTTGAAAATATATTCTAATATTATTCTCATGGAATTCAGAATCGATATCAACAATCCATAGATGATTTCCATCAGACTCAGCCAGTTGATAGCTGAGGCGTGCCACTTAGCCAAGAGTAGGTTGAGAGAATATGGTTAGATTCGATTGGTGGCTCAACTAGGAACGAAATTGCTTACAACATGCCTTAGCATATATTTCGTGAATTTCATTCTGGGTTAGAAGGTCTAGGTAGTTCCCATGATGATGGGTTGATGCGTCAAGGGACAATATTGACTATGGAGCAAAAGATTGCTGATCTATCAAGCCAACCTGAAGCCTCACTGGCTAGAAAAAGGCAGAGAGACATAGAGTATACGGGTATGAAGGCCCAATTAGATGCCTTACAAGTTTTGGGAGGATTCCACCTTATCCTAGTGATGCAGTTCGCCTCCTCGGTCTTTCCAGTATCAACCTATTCATCATCAAGTATATATATGGTCAATACAACCATCTAATAGATGAGCCCAACAATGATGAGGATCAGGATGTGGATGATCACGTGCAAAACACACATCCCATTATTGAATTTTAAAGTTGTATTAGATAAATTAAATTTTGTACTATTTGATTGTGGTTTGTAAGGATTATAAAGTGTTTTGCATTTTTTTTTTTGAGATTTTGCTTAACTTATGACTTATGTTTTTTTAACCTACTTTAATGTTGATTTAGATATTGTTGATTGAAGAATATTTAGTATATGTATTTGTTATAGTTTGATTGATTGTTGGGAGCTCTTTGAGCTTGATTTAGTTGATTATATTGTATATATTATTAAATTAAATGAAACAACAGGTGGGTAGCTGCAGAAACAACAATATGTTGTCAGTTTTTTTTCCCGAAAAAAAGACCTCGTTAGGTCTCTTATTTACAATTTTATTTTCCAGAAAATGCATAATAGAGGCTTCATGAGCTCTCTTTTATTTAATTTTGTTTTTCCACCATAAAGGAGACCTCATGCGGTCTCTTTTATAATTTTATTTTTCAAAAAATACAATAAAGAGACCTCGTGGGGTCTCCTTTCAGGAAATTAAATAAATATTAAATTCTTCATGAAAATAAATTGGAGACCTCGTGAAGTCTCCTATTGTAAAAATAAAAAAATAAAAGAAAAACAAAAGAGAGACCTCATGAGATCTTGGTTTATAAAAAAAAACTAGAAAATAACTCGAAGACCTTGTGAGATCTCCTTTTGGAGATCCCATGAGGTATCTAGTGAAAAGTGGCCGATATTTTTGAGACCTACCATTGAGGTCGCTTATTTAGATCTCTTTTAAAAAAAATAAGAACTCATGAGGTCTCTTTTTTATGTCTCTTTTACAGTTTTTTTTAGTAGTGACCAATTAGAACACACTATCATATTGAAACTCATATTCAAACTAATGATATTAGCCATCTAATTTTTGAATAGTTTAAACGCTTTAGGAGAATAAGATTAGCCAGTGAAACACCAATTTATTAAACCCTAAGGCCCAACAACAAAATATATCATTCAAACTGAAAACAAAATATAACCATATTGATAAACCATAAGAGCAAAAAAAAAAAAAATTAGAAAACTGAAGGAATAAGACACCATGGATAAATAGAGATGGGCTAAGGGAGAGTGGAGGATGAGGATGTATTCTTCTCAACTAAGGAGAGGACCTTGTCAATTATGTTATTATGGACAAGTTGCTCCTGAAACATCTTCTCCATTAGTTTAAAGATTTCATCCTGGGTTGATTTTAGGTTTGCTTTGAGCTGGTTATTCTCACCCCCCAACAACACAATGCGAGCATTTGAGTTTTGCAAATCTAATAATAGATGAATCATTGGACTCTTTCCCTTTGTACCTTGTTCAGTCTGCAAAAAATCACATTCTTCTAAGGTCTTTTTATTAAAAAATTCTTTCTTAAATCCAACCTTATTTTCACGCCCTTTTTTTCTCTCCTTATTGTGATGAGTTTTGCTCATTAAAGGGTTTTCTAAATCGAAGTGATGATTTTGAAAAGGGATTATTTATTTATTTAGAGTCATCATTTGAAATTGAATTTTGATATTCCAAGTCACCTTATGAATTCCTAATCAAAATGAAATGACTCTTTATTTTTGGTCCGCAAAATAAAAGATTAGGTAAGAAATTTTATTGACTGAGGAGAAGGTATGACCCTCGAGTTTCGTGGTTTTAGCATGACCACTTTTATTGACTAATACCCGCTTAAATAATTCTTGGATAAAATAAGGCTTGTTAATAGCTTATTTTACCTAAATGATTTTGTGTAAAATTGTGGCTTGACTTTGGCATAAAGCATAACTGCACACAATGCCTTTTTAAAAAACACATACCAAAAATAGTAACCGAACACATGATTGATATTTTCAAGATCTTTCCTTCTTTTTATTTTTTATTTTCACAAAAAATGATAGTTAAATTGTGACTAATTTTTCATATGAAAAATATATACATAGAAAAAAAATAATTAAAAAATCATCTCTTATTTATTTATGAAAATGAAAATCCTTCTAAAAGAGTAAAAATAAAAAAACTTATTGCTAAGTGAGGGGAAAAAAGGTTTTGTTTATTTATTCATTTTAAAAAATAACCACTTAAGTTATTAAGTGGTTGCTCCTTTATTTGTAG
>JACEIK010004563.1:66387-78507 GCA_018107945.1 Datura stramonium | reverse complement strand
GGACTAATCATGTTGGTTAGTACATATATTCATATTTATATAAAATCACATGAAAATGTATATAAATAATTAGATAAACAAGACTAATTCGAGTTATAAAGTAGCACTTGGACATGCAATTATGCCCAAGATCACCTACAACTCAATTAAAGTAAACACCGAGCTATACTCGGTTGTAAATACAGCCTCCGGCCGACAAGGCCATATAGCCACATGTAAATGAAAACAACTAACTAATAACAAGCAATAAAAAGGGATCCTATGCGGGCCAACAAGACCACCATATTGTCTAGTTATAACTGAAATGAAAATCAAGTAACTATAACTATACTATAGCCGACAAGGCCACTATCTAACAGCTAAACAAGGCCCCACACGACAATCACACGAAATAAAACATATATATGCCCCACATGGCCAACAACAAACTAACCACATGGAATCTTTAAATCTGCAAGCCTCTAGGTGTGGAATAATGGTCGAGACAGGGTCCCGACCTACCCATATATTGTATAATCAAAAATAGTAAACCTTCTAACTATTATCTTTGAAGGAAGGGACACGACTGCACTGCTAATTCTGGCTGGATGCTAGGAAGGTCCTGATCCGCGTCTGTCCTCATCTGCAGGGAAGTAATGCAGCACCCCAAGGATGGGCGTCAGTACAATATGTAAGACAGAAACGGAAAATAACTGAATAAACTTAAAATGAAACTAAAAGTAACTAAGTAGAAGGGATAGAGGTATAACCCAAATAACTTAACTTCTCTGTTGTCTAATCTATTAGTAAATAGTGCAAACAAAATCCTTACCTGGCCCCCATAAGGAGGAAGGTACAAACAACACAGAATAACCCACTCGGGGCTTCCATAAGCCCTGACGAGCACACTTCAATCTATATACCTCTAACAAGGTCAAAATGAGTCAACTAGTAACTATAGACAACTTATCGGTCCCCTGAATCTGCAACTGCGTCCACTCGGACCCTAAATTGTAGCTGTGTTTGAGTCTAGTGAACTCTTGATCACTACACCCCGGGCACTAGGCTCGACGGGGGTGTGATGTCGTACGACATAAAATAGGTTGTCCAGCCATGAAATGGACTGTATAAGGCCCTTGGGCCTCATCATCATCCCTTGGGCCTCATCATCATCCCTTGGGACGACATATTTTTCCTTAGAGTGACGTCACATAGCCCTTGGTGGGCAATGACACAGCTAGTAACCTGGGGTTGGTCATGGAAGGCTATACAGGTCAAAGTCAATTCCAACTAAATATAGAGTACTGGTCTCAGCTAATGGCAACAACTAATCACAATAATAATACTTTTGGCTCCTTTACTGGGATTCAAACTGTTTTACAATGCTATAGAAACTAACTTGTCGAGGAATTTTCCTTAACATACCTTAGCTGCTGATTTCCGATTATCTGACGAGTTTCAATTTGTATTCAACAACTCTTTCCAAATATAACCGTAATACTAGGAGAAAGAGACTAATTTCAATACCAAATTTGGCTTAAAATGACAACTTTTAATACTAATAGCAACTATAATTCCACTACGTAAAATACGGCTGAAAACCTATAATTTCCCGAGAGTTTAGAAGGGAGAAATGCTTACTTAAAACCTATGACCGTATAGGAATCAATTAGGAGAGATTCTGACAACTTCTACTCGGCGGAGTTCCCATTTATCGGGCATATTTTGAGAAAATAACTCCATAGTAATGCTTTCTGCAGGCTTAAAACTCGATACCTAAAGTTAATTTGAGTTTGGACCATGTTTGATAGAATAATCGGGTGAAAAAACGATAGAAATCTTTGTCTCTCCTAAGCTCTAGCCGAAAGCTAATATTGGAAATGAATTTCAATTGAAAAGAGGGGCTTNATTATGGGCGGTGGCAGGGGGGCGCCCCGCGCCACCCAAGGTGCCAAGATTTACCCATGTCGCGCCCCTCTTAGCGGCCTGTTCCTAGCATGCCGTGTTGGCCGGTGCGCTGTTGGCTGGCGCATTGCGCTGGCCCCGTCCAACCCCACTTCCAAGGCTTTTTGTACATGCGTCAAGCTCTTTTTATTCGTCACAAAATCACGCGTACACTTACTAATTGTTAACTTTTACGGGATGTAACATCCTCCCACCCCTTAGAAAGATTCGTCCTCGAATGTCATTCTCAGGCTTAAAGGAGTTAACTCTCTTAACCAGGATTTAGAAAAAAAATTTCGGCAGAGTCTCCTCCGTAACATGGACTATCTGAAAACCTGAAATGCAAAAGAGTTCAACATAGGCGCCTCACAGGACGCTACAACAACCATTACACAATAGAAGGGGTAGCTAAACAACAGTACTGACAACATAAGCAGTAAAATAATAACTGAACAACACCCTCACCTTAACTGCATAATCTGAACTAATCCTAGAACAGGTGAGGATATTTAGACCTCATATCATTCTCGGCGTCCCAGGTCATCTCTTCTTTATTCCTATTTCTCCATAATACTTTAACAGAGGCGACATCTTTTGTTCTCAACCTACGAACCTACCGATCTAATATGGCCACTGGAACCTCTTCGTAGGCTAACTCCTCAGTAACCTGGACGTCCTCGATTGGCACGAATCGAGATGGGTCCCCTATACATTTTCACAGCATTGACACGTGAAAGACCGGGTGAACAGATTTTAACTCTAGGGGTAAGTCTAACTCATAAGACACTTGGCCTATTCTTTGGAGGATCTGATATGGACCAATAAACCTAGGGCTAAGCTTGCCCTTTTTACCAGACCTCATTACGCCCTTCATTGGCGAAACTTTCAGAAATACCCAATCACTAACACTGAATTCCAAGTCTCTATGCCACACATCAGAGTAGGATTTCTGGAGACGCTGAGCTATCAACAAGCGCTCTTTGATAAGCTTTACTTTCCTCTGATTGGTGGATCATGTCAGGTCCTACTAATTCTGACTCCCCTACATTTCCGCCCATATAAGGCCTCATAAGGCGTCATCTGGATTGACAAATGATAACTATTGTTGTAAGAAAATTCAATATGAGGTAAATGTTCATCCCAACTACCTCCAAATTCTAATACACACGCCCACAACATATCCTCGAGTGTCTGAATTGTAAGTTCTGCTTGTCCATCTGTCTGAGGATGGAATGTTGTACTCAAATTAACCTGTTTACCAAGTCTTTATGAAATGACTGCCAGAATCTAGCTGTGAATTGTGCCCCCTGTCATAAATGATGGATGTCGGGACATTATGTAATCAAACTATTTCTCTGATATACAATTCAGCATAGTCCTCGGCTGAGAAGGTGGTCCTGACGAGCAGAAAATGAGTTGACTTCGTCAATCTGTCAACAACCACCAGATAGAGTCAAATCGACACCTGGTACGGGGTAATTCTATCATAAAATTCATGTTGATTGCCTCCCATTTCTGCATAGACACCGCTATCTCTTGTGTCAATCCGTCGGGTTTTTGATGTTCAACCTTTACCTATTGGTAGTTAGGGCATTGTGCCACAATTCTGCTACACTCTTTTTCATTCCAGGCCACCGATATATCTCTTTTATGTCATGATACATCTTTGTTGAACCTGGGTGAAGAGAATAACGGTAATAATGTACCTCCACCATGATCTGCTGGTGAACTCCTGCCACATCTGGAACGCAGAGGCGACCCCTACATCTCAAGACCCCGTCTTCTGTCAATTCAAATGTCGCTAACCCACCTTGTTGAACCTTATCTCTGAGTTGTACTAGGTTAGGGTCTTCATACTGTCACTCTTTTACCTCCACAACCAGGGATGATACTGCGGTATTCTGAATCATTGCCCCTCTGTCTCCCGAATCTACTATTCAAACGGCTAAGCTGGCTAAACTGGTTGAATTCTCGGGCCATCTCCCACTGTTCTGGCCTCAAATGTGCTAAACTCCCCATTGATCTACGACTAAGGGCATCTGCTACGATATTAGCCTTCCCTGGATGGTATAAAATATTCACGTCGTAGTCCTTCAACAATTCTAACCAGCAACGCTACCGTAGATTTAACTCTTTCTGTGTAAAGATGTACTGGAGACTCTTATGATTAGTAAAAATGTCCACATGCACCCCATACAGGTAATGTCTTCATATTTGTGCAATAGTTAAATATTGCTTTAAAAGAAATACCACACATCAAAATTTTACAACTTCGTAAAAGTGCTAGTAAAATTTTTATAATCTCTTATAATTACATAAATGGTACTACTATCATTTTCAAATATATTAAAAATTACAATTAAAATTTAGATAATTTTACAGAGCTCCTTCTACGTTTGTCTTGATAAGGTTGATCTCCCTTATTATTTAAGATATTATACTCACCTCTCTTGTATAAATATTTTTGTAATAAAACATATTTAATTGATAAATTTTTTATGTTCTTCCAAATTGACCCTTTTGTGACATTTAAGTTTGCTTTATTTCAATACGCAGTAACACACCAATTCAGCCAAAAAGACAAAATCAAGATGCCAGGGATATCAACTGCGTAGGTAATCTAGCAAAATTCGCTTAAACCCTTTATCCTTCATTCCTCTCCTCCCTACCCAAACACACTGGAATTGTTTTTCTTTTTCTCCAATCAATTCAAAATCCACAACTTTCAATTTCACTTTTTGTCGATATAATAATAAAACAAAAGTTCTTTCATAAGTCCTTAAGCTCTACACTCATTTTCTTAATTCAATTATTATATTCGTCTTCATATCGTCATTATTATTATTGTATAGGTTCCAAAATGTTAATTTTCAAAGTGTTATCATTGCTTCTAACATTTGGCCCTTTTTGCTTATGTTAACAACTTGAGCTTGCAGATTTGGGTGAGAAGACTTGGTGCATTATTGAATTAAATTGTTGAGATGAAATCAATAATAAAATGGGCAACACTTGGAGGGCTAGTGTTATTATTTGCGCTTCATTGCTCGTCAATTTGGATGGGTAATCCAATTTTTTTTTTGATTGTTTACATATTTCTGACATTTTGATTTTGCTTTATTTTTTTTGAATCTACTGAATTTCATGCGTCACTATGTCCGAAAGAGAGAAAACTTGATGTCACAAAGGAGTTGATTGGGAGAAAATATAAAAATTATCATCTAAATATTTTCAATTGGATGGAAAGGTTAGTATTATCAAGCGAAACCTGAACAGAAATTCTGAAATTATTCAGTAATATCATACAAAATGAGACAGAGAAAATATAATGATGCAATATTATTAGAATAAAATTAAAAGCTGTTTTATCCACACCCGTACGTATAAATGAGCAAAATAAAGTTAGGATAAATGTTGATAGATGCAGAGGACAGAGGAGTTACAGAACTTTGAGTTATTCGAAACAAATGGCTCTACAAATATTTTCCCCTAAAATTCAACAGCCATTGAAGTCCATTTTTCCTTCATCCACTAATAATGGGTGCAGTGGCTTTGTGCCTTGTGCCTACAGCTCATCTCGTAGGCTTGCTTTGTTTCAACTCGGTACAGGTTCTTGCATTTCATCTCTTCTTTTACACTTCTTACGAATAACGTAGTGCTCCATGATTTTGTCACATTTTCTTATCCAAATGCATTCCAACTTATCTACTATTAAGTAAACAACTGACTATGAGCAAAACATTAAAGGGAAAAGTAGAAGATATTGTTACTTGCTTTTTTTTTTTCAAAATTCTAGAGATTGATTTGGGGAAATAATCAAAATTTCACTGCAGCTTGTTGTTCATTCCTTTGAATACTTTGCCGCCTCGATTTAGGAGTTCCTATCGAATTGTGTTTTCTGTAGTGGTAATAGTATAATTTCAATGCTGCATAAAATGAATTGTCTGAAAACCTTTGTGTTTGGCTTGGTGGAATGAGGTCGCTCAGAGATAGATTTTTGCTTTAGGTTTTTGAATTGGTAGTCAAGCCATTGCTAAATGTAGGTTTCATGAGCCTAAGATTACACTTTGTAAAGACCACTTGGATACTAATGGGTTTCACATGATCTTTCAATTCTTAGAAAATTAAAAAATGTAGCATAAACTTCATTTAACTGATGAATTAAGTTAAATAGCTGTAACAGATCATCTAATAATCACATGATATAGGATGTCGAGTGAGGTGTAGTGGGCGAATATGGAATAGAACTAATAGAGAAAAACCAAGCTCACATAAAGCCTATTCTGTAGTTGAGCTACATGTTCCCTTTGACAGCATCGTACTGCCAAATAAATGTAGGAGGTAGCAGTTGTTCCTGAATGAACATAAAGTTCTTTGTCACACTCATTGCACAAAAAACTCTGACAAGGAACTATAAAGCAATTGTGATTTTGGATCTAACCATAACTTAATATAGACAGAAAATAAAGACTGCAGAATATTGTATTAGTAAAGGACTTACTGAAGTTCATTGGTTATTCAGCCATCACCCAGTCACAGTTATTCAATGGAAAAGCACCTGAACCTCTTAATACTGAAGGGGAAGTGATCGAAAATGGAATGATTGCTGAACTGGGGCAGTCAGATATTGCCCTAAATGATGAAAATGCATCAGAGTGGATCAAGAAGGACAAAAGAAGGATGCTACATGTTGTTTATCGTGTTGGGAATTTGGACAAGACGATAAAGTAAGTTTACTTTTACAGAGAAAAAAGTTGAAGCTTCAGTACTATGTTTCATGTTACCAACTAGGTAGCAGAGATGTTCTTGCGATACAGGTTTTACAGAGAATGCTTGGGAATGAAGCTGTTAAGGAAGCGAGACATACCAGAGGAGGGTTATTCAAATGCTTTTCTTGGTTATGGACCTGAAGAATCAAATTTTGCCGTTGAACTTACTTACAGTAAGGCTCCTCATAGCTGGCAGTTGGCACCGTGCTTTCTTCAAATACCATGTATTGTACTTTAGGATGTTATAGTCGTTGTACTTTCCCCTGTTGCTTTCAGACTACGGAGTTGACAAGTATGACATTGGAACTGGTTTTGGTCATTTTGGAATTGCAGTTGAGGATGTAAGTTGTTTGTAAGATGAAAAATTCATTGGTTCCATTTATGCTTCTCTGATGTCATACAATCAGTAAACTAAGATCAGAAAGTTTTACAGACATTTAGGGAAGTTGCCTTGGAATTGATTATCGTTGCCCTTTTTCCTTCTTTGATTGGTCTTGGTTTTAGAAGTTACTCTACTCATTACTTCTTGGTGACTTTCATGCATATTGCCGTGAGGAGTATCAGTATTTCAGTTAGATCCTTTAGAAATGCTCTTCTAATAGTATCTCTTTCTCTTTTTTACCCTCTAATTACTTAAATAAGTTCATAAATATTTATGGTCGCATATTTTTCTAATTGTCCCTATAGGTTGCTAAAATTGTAGACCTAGTAAAAGAAAAGGGAGGGAAGATTGTCCAGGAACCTGGTCCAAGTAAAGATGGAGGACCTGTAATTGCGCTCGTGGAAGATCCTGATGGCTACAAATTTGAACTATTAGAGAGAGGGCCTACTCTTGAACCTTACCGTCAAGTAATGCTTCGTGTAGGAGATCTTGACCAGTCCATTAATTTCTATAAGAAGGTAAACTGATTAGCTGGATGAAAGTTCTAGTACGTCTTTTTTGATTGCAAGAAACACTAAATCTTCATTGTTGATTAATTTTTCAAGGCATTTGGCATGGAGCTTCTTCGTAAAAGAGATTATCCGGACAACAAAGTGAGTTTGTAGGTTCTTTGGCAAAATAGTCCTTTTGTAGTTAGAGTTGTTCTTGTTTGAGTGCTTATGCAATCCTCTTGTTCCCACATTGGGTATTATCATCTATAGGGTCCATAAAGATAATGGGCCACTCTACTCATGCCTTGAGGCCTTGGGTTGGATACTTGGATTCTTTTATATCGAATGAGTGCCAACTTTTAATGAGTCTATCTTCTCACTTGTGAGTCGGTATTAACCTAGACGGTATTACATGTGAGAAAGTGTGTTTAGTTATATATTGTATCACGTTGGGTATAAAAGGGCTTCTAAAGGGGTTTATGATGGAAGTTTATAAAGGTTGTAAATGTCACTCCACTCATACTCTAATTCTTTCATATGTTTAATTGCGTGAACCACCTCATGTAAAATTTTAAACTATTTGAGAGCGGCAATTTTAGTTATTTGGTTTATGGCTGCAACACCTTTAATAGAACAACTTCTCATTGGTGTTTCCTCTTGCCTTTGGTTTTCTCTCCATCGATTTCGCTAACATACTTCATGTTCAAGTTGGTAGATGATTACTGTCATGCTAGATTGGGTCCCTAAACTTGGATGGCTTTTGTTCTTATATTCTCCTTTAGATTTTATTTAATTAAAGCTAGCTACACTTGATATTTTTCATTTTTTTCTTACTTGGACATTTCCTTAATTCTAATTTACGGTTGTCTCTCTCTTCTGTTTGTTAATTATTAACACTTGTTCTCAGAACACAATAGCCATCATGGGTTATGGACCTGAAGATAAAACTGCAGTTCTGGAATTAACATATATCTATGGTGTCAAAAGCTATGATAAAGGAAATGGTTATGCTCAGGTAACGTCATTCAAACATATTATTGTTCAATATGTTGTTTACGACAAGTAACATTAGCAAACTCATTTGAAGTTATAATTGATCATAGATTCTTTCCCAGACTTGAGAAAACTCTGTAGATCTCAGCTTATAAGGAGCATTTATATCTTTGCAGATTGCAGTAGGAACAAATGACGTCTACAAGACTGCAGAAGCTATAAAACTCTATGGAGGGGAAGTTGTACTTGAACCTGGACCTTTGCCGGGTATAAACACCAAGATAATGGCATGCGTTGATCCTGATGGTTGGAAGACAGTAAGTCTTCAACAATTATGATTATTTGGGCATGAATTGGTAGATTCCTTTCCAGCATTAGACAATGCACCAAAACTTGTTTCTAGACATCTCATGCTTTATTTTGTCAGAATACTAGTTTATAAGTATCTATAATTTGAAGGCCGATATCTACCTTGAAATCATTACCATTGACTATCTTTTAGCTTTACTTGAGGAAAGGGTAAAGACAAAAGTTATAAAAAGATCAATCACTGAAAACTTCTCTTTGCTGATCCTCACTCCAATTGGCTACAGCTGCGTAGAATAAGCAATACCTCTAGTCACTGCTAACCATACAATAGGCGAGAAAGAGAAAGAAAAGGTGTTTCAGATCTGCAGCAGAGACATTATTTTCTTCGGTATGTGTAAAACAGATGACACTTTGTTGCCTAAAAAATTCATATGTTAATTCGACCAACTAAGTATTTAGTGTAGCATCACATATGGCAGCACCTATTGAATTTAGGAAAAACAGATGTTATTTTTTTATTGGATTCAAAATTTGATTGCTGAAACATTATTTCTGCAATTGTAAAACTGAAGTATATTGGATAATATCTAGGTCTGTTCAATTGAGACATAGGATGTATCAGTAAATGGCAAAAGCATACACCACTATAAAGTTGGTGATTGGTGTAAGGTTTCTGGCTTGTGAAATGATGCCATGTTGAAGCAAGTTAGGGAAAACTACTTCAAACCATGTAACATTAGATGGAATAAAATGCTCAGCTTCAGTGTGAAACACTAGCTAGGTATCATAATAGGAAGGATAAAAGTTTTTTCTATATTTGCTCGTTGTCTTAGTTTTTTACATTTGTTGTCTTGCAGGTTTTTGTTGATAATGCTGATTTTATGAAGGAATTAGAGTGAACATACGCAGCATTTCCCCAAACATCTCAATCTTGCACTAGGTTTCTGAATAATTTGTCCAGCGATATCATTCAGATAATCTATTTTCAGCATAAACCACGGATAGCTTTACTTATCAAAAAAAAGAAAAGAAAAAGGGTAGCTCATTGTAGTGCCATTTTCCAATATGTAATCTATCCCTATACAGATGTAACAGCTTAAATCAATCCATTGCTTCTCTGTTTGATGCCATATTTTAGAGTTTGGAAGTCACACGTTTTCTACTGCTCTAGAAACTAATGTTTGGTTCTTTTTTGAAACGTTCATCCAAAGTCATGTCATGGTCATGCGGCAGCACAAGATTTGTTGAATCCCATCCACCCACATTTGTTTCTCCGCTTTGTTTCTGCATTCAAATTCAATCATCCTGTCAGCAGTTTGTATCCCAAAGTAGCACTTCTGCTCATGATGTTCCTCGTCTCGTCCAGGCCAGGCTGGTATGTCACAATAGATTCCAGATACCACACCTGAGCACTCATCAAGCACCAATTTAGATGAAAGTGTAACGGATCACATAGACAAATTGATACTAGAGTGAATTCTTGTTTGCACTTACATTTCTTTTTCTTTGTGAATGTTCCTGCCATGTGCTTGCTTTTCATTTTAGCTATCACCTGCTACCAAGATTCATATTTGCACTTTTGTTATGACGATATAGGAAAAACATGAGATAACAACCAAGTGAGCTGCACAAGTTAAGTTTGTTGCTTTCAATCTAACTACTTATAAGAAGACTTTAGAATGTCAGCTAAGCAGATTTAACATTACCTATTGATATGAAACACAGTTCATTTGTCTAATAGACAGTATATCCATTTAGATGGTATTCTCGACAATATTACCTGCCAATCCGAGTTTATGTTGAAAGAGACTTGTTTCCAGTGGAGATCTCCTGCATGAACAGAAACATTGTTGACAAAACAACTGCAATATCTCTTGTAAGGTAAGTGTAGATCCTCAATTCATATTACCTTTTCTTGTACGTTTGAGCAGTTCCCCCCCTTTGGCGACAAAACTAAGAGCTGCTGTAACAGTTGATTCTTTGTTACCTTCAACACGCTCATCAGCTAGAGCAACAACTGCAGCTCCATTTCCTTTCTGTAGCCTTGCCCTTAGAGTGGCAGCACCTCTCAATGCTGTAATAGTAAATGCCAATGCGAGAGATTAGTGTTTACCAGTTTAAGCTTTCTTATGTTATGAAACAGTTGAGAAGAATTGTTTGTATCCCTATAGATAGCAAATACTATTCATTTAGCAGCGACAGTTGGAAAATGAGGAGTATGAGATTCTGTTCCCCTAACATGCATCAGTCTACATGGTCCACAGGAGATTGGCTTGACTATTATGCAAAGTATGCCACGTTAAAGAAGAATACAAGAGCTGTATTTATTTATCAAATTGGTTGGTTTTGTGCTCTCTTTAGATTGATGGCCCACTGAGACCAATTGTCTTAATACCTGTAGCAGCTCCAGCAGTTAGAGTCATGATGTCTCCGCTAGTTCTTGCATTGATAGCTGAATTTACAACTGATAAGATTTGATCCTGTTCAGCGCCCATGTCCTCTGCAATTTCAATACAGTGGGATGCAACTAAAGCTGCTGCGGATGCAATTGCAGTTGACATCTTTGAAGATGTCTTGTGTTGGGTGATGGACTGCTCTGGAGAAGTTACTGATGAGGTTGCAAGAGCAGCCACTGCAGCTGCAACCCCTGCTACTGAAACTGCTGCGTGCACCTGGGCACTGTGAGTTCTAAGCTCTTGTTTTTTCTTTTCTTTTTGATCTTTCAGCCATCTACCCATTGTCTTACCACGCATCACGGTCCTGTAGAGCTGCATTATGCTAGTTTAGTCATGATTTTTCAGAGGCATCAGTAAAGTAATTGTCAAAATAATCGTATACCCCAGCTTTAAGCAGATGATGACTGGAGAGGAAATCTGAATTGAGTGCCTGATGTAGTAAAAACAATTCCTGCACATATCAATACGATTCGTTGTGATTAAGGATGTCAGTTCCTGATCCATAAGGGACAAGTAAGTTATTCAGCTAAGTGCAAAACTCTGAGTTAAAGAATAATTTGGGGAACAAGGAAAGAGTTTGTGTATTTCCATCAACCTAGAGGGCACTCCAACATAATTTCTCCATCTACTTATTTGGATTCACAAAATGATGATGAAGACTTTGTGATTGCTATTTCAGCCAAATGCATGCTTCTTTATTTTCTAAGTAATTGCCCCATAGATCCTATATCTATCTATATGAAGAAGAAATCATGTAACGAAGGGGATTCTTATTTGTACAAATGGTACTTCGAGCTTGG
>JACEIK010004563.1:28552-66292 GCA_018107945.1 Datura stramonium | reverse complement strand
TCACTTCTTATGGACTCGTTGAGAATGATTCTGATCTAGTTCATGGCCTATTAGAAGTAGAAGGCGCTCTGGTGGGATCTTCACGGACAGAAAAAGATTGGTTGTACCTAATCTGTATTATTAGAATTCAGCAAAAATGGTACACCACTACTGTTGCTCCTCTAGCCTATTTTATAATTTCAAAGGGTGATGTAAATATCCAAAAATCTTTAGTTGCATGCATGCATGTGCTAGAATAGTAGGAACCCCCTTCCCCCCCTCTTGCTTCTTCCTTTTGCTTCACCTTTGTGTCATCACTTCCTCTGGGAGAAACTGGAGGGCTATCAGAGTTAGGTAGTGATTGTTCTTGCTGCAATGTAAAGACAATAAGAGTAGAAACTTGTAAGCAATCATTGAAAGTAAGCATTTCCATAACCGTACTTGCTAGACAGAAGTAAATGAACAAAAAACACAAGCTTTAACAAAGAGATGCTTACATGTTCCTCTATTATCAAGGTCTTTCCAAGTTGTGCTTGTAATGAAGAGAGTGGCATCTTCTCATCCAGATTACTTGTTTGTTTTGTGTGAGAAAGAGCTTTAGAGAGTTCCTTAGCTGATAGACTCCATGATCTTGCAAGGAACTCCATAGATTCGGTAGGAGTTTCTGGTGGAGGGCATGCCACTGGTAGCCAATTTGCGGCACTGTCTTCATTGATCCCTTCCAACCTATTTGACTTGCATTTAACACCACAAGAGCTCCCCGTCTCCATTATAACCATTCAAAAGGAGGGACCAGTGAGTTATTAACTAGTAGAAATTATGTTCAAGTAGAAACTTGTGAATGTTTTTAACTTTCAACTAACTTACTTTTTCCTATATCAATCTTCAGATACCAAAGAAAGTTAACATAGTATGCAAGGTGGTGGACAGTGGAAGAAAAGGGAAGGAAACAGTGTGATATATATAACAGTGGTGATGGAGTGCTAACAGTAAACTTCTAAAGTCCCTCGAAATCTTAAAAATTCAAAAAGAAGGTGAATTAATTGAAAGAGTGCAATACATATATTCTAACACTGGATATGGACAGGTCCCAGTTTTAAAGTTCATCTAAACTTTGTCTCCAACTACCATTTGTCTTTCTACCCTTATTTTTCTTCTTTATACATAAAGGGTTAAAAAGATTAGTTCTTGAACGGCGGGGTTCATCATGACAAACGAATAGGGACCCCCCATAAAATACACATTGCATATATACTCTCCGAGCTGCAATCAAAATAACAGCAGAAAATGATATACCCTCAATCGAGTTATATTACTATTTTTGAAGTCCAAAAAGCTGTTAGAATAGATGGTGTGCAGCACTAGATGATCGAAAGGCATTTGCTTTTTCTTAACATTTTAAGCTAAATGGAATTTCTTATGACAATTTTCTTAAAGTTGTGAAAAAGATAGATACAACCACTAAAGGAATCGATATAGTAACAATTTTTAAGGATCAATAACCAAATAGTACTTCACACAAAAATGATTTTAACTTTAATCAGTTTATTGTGATGTATCCTTTGGTATGTCAAGAAATTATCGAGACAAAAACCAAGCCTTAAGCGGCATCGTTAACCAACTGACTTTATCTTGTCTCGTTCATTTAAATAATGTTTTTCCATTATTTTTCATTTGAATAATCAATTTCTTTTCTTGGTAAGGGGGAAAGAAAAGAAAACTATGTAAAGGACCTTTTACGTATAATTCATTTGACGAATCACTTTATTGTTGGGAGCCATTGTGTTAATTTGCAGTTGCAGCTTTCTTATTACTTTTGTTTATCATGCTTTAGTAAAGTTATCTTTTGCTAAATTCCGGGCTAAAACACCAAAAAGCAATAATAATGATTGAGCAAGAAGAGGGAAAGAAAATACACAAATATCTACTTTAAAAATGGGGTTTTATGACTCCGAGGCAATCAACAAAATAGAGGAGCATCTATATCTTTAATTCACACTTTCATCATTGCTATGCGTCTAATCATGTCTTGAGAGATAACAAATATTGGAGCACTAAGTTCTTTGGAGGTCCAACTTCCTCTTAATTATCATTTTATAGATAAGTTAATTTAGTACTGCAAAGAACAAGCATTTAATGGTTATTAAGAACATAATATCCTTGATCACTTTTATATCATTTTACTATGTTTTATTTTTTTGTCTTCATTTATATATGATTAGCATATTAATTATCTTTCAAATTAGATGTTGAAGAAAAGGGTGCTGATTAATAACGTTAATATATATATATATATATCTTCCTCAATTTTGAAAAAAGAAAAATTGGCTATACCATCATCATAGCTCCTTAACTTTTGTTATAGTGAATATATTTTCATTCCTTATAAGTTACTTGACATTTTGTAAATTGAATATTTTTGGTGGAGTTTTGATATGTTTAGTGATATCATATCTATATTGTATTTGCAGGTAAAAGAGTAGTTGAACATTGAATAAACCAATGCGTCGAGGTTCTCAAGCATGTCCTAAATCACGAACTAGATGGATATTCTTGTTTTCTGTTCATCAAAATTCAGCACAAAAAATTTGGACCAGAGATTGGTGTTTGGGAGTTTTAACACAAAATATTCATATTACATGTCTGATATTGTATCTTGTCTTGCAACTAACTAATAATAGCATTCTTCTGTTCTTGTTCCGTTCAAATTGGTTCATCTCTAAATATCATCTTGTTAGAATTACAGTTTACTCTAATAAGTTAGTTAGAGTTTACAGTTTAGTTAACAAGTTAGTTAGAATTAGTTAGACCATTAGTTAGTTAGTTAAAATCAGTTAGTTAGTTAGAAGTTAGTTATAACTAACTTTTACCTCTGATTTTTCCTCCTTCTTTTCCTTAGTTTCAGATCATGTACAAGTATATATATAGCTCAAAGTAGTCTATAATGAATCAAGTTTTCATTTTCCAAATTCACATCACTATGTGTTAATTTTCGGATCTTCTTTTTCCTCTCCAGTTTTGCCTTCTCTTTTCTTCTTCTCCTCTGTTTCTTTACTATTTGCTGCTCACAGCTCCCATTTCAACACATCTGATACTTAAAATGCCAAATAGTATAACATACCGCTAATGAAAAAACTTAAAACATCGTGATCTAAACTAGTTAAAAGTATCATCTGTTAAGTATTTAAGTTGAACTCTGTCAAAAAATTCGCAAATTCACAAACTAGCCTCTTGAGAGAACATGATCAGAATTATGATGACTTCTCGTTCCATACACTATATTAAGAATGAGAAATGTAGAGATGAAACATATTCTTGAACTAAATACATAAAAAATGTCTCATTGAAACGTATTTGAACATTGAAGCACTAACTTCTTTGGAGATTCCAACTTCTCCTTAATTTATCACTTTATTACAAGTTTAAGAAAAGTCATATTTTTTTTTGTAATATCGACTATAATTAAAAAAGTTAATTTAATAGATATGTTGTATGTGCGAAAAGAACAAGTGTGTGGTGATTATTAAGAACATATTATTTTTTATCACTACATATGATTGTACATGCACTTCTTTAGAAGTGACACATGGAAAACTGGGTGTACAACTGCNCTAATATTATTTAACTATGTTTTATTTCATCATATTCATTGTATGTGATTATTACGTTAATTAGCTCTCAAATTAGGTGTTGAAGAGAGGGTGACATTTGGTAACATTAATATATATCTTCCTTAAAAAAATAACAATTTTGGCTATAACATCAAAGCACCTCACCTCTTATTATAATGAACATACATTTTATTTCTCAAAAGTTGCTCGCAACTATGTATATAGAATGTTACTGTGTCTGTTAGAGAGAAGACTAGTTTTATATTTCAATGATATCATTATTATAGTATTATACACCTACATACCATTTGCAGTTAAAAGAACATTTAAACATTGAATAAATCAATGTCCTGAGGATGTCTTGCAGCTTGCTAATAATAGCATTCTTGTATTCTTTTTTCGTTCAAATTGCACCATCCCTAAATATCATCTAATATTGAAGTTGGAGATGATGACACAAATACCTCTAAAATACATCCCCACCCTCCCAACCCCAAAAGAAAAGAACTTTCGAGTATACATATTGTCAGATAGTATAATATGAAGCTAATGGAAAAGCTTGAAACTTCATCATTAAAACTAGCTGAAAGTATCATTTATTTCATAGAAATACAAGGAAGGTCTCTGATGTATTTAAATTAAGTTCTGCCAAAAAGTTTCTTAAATTCACAAATTAGGTTTTTGACAGAATATGATCAAAACTACGATGACTTATTATTCATACACTATTTTAAGGAGGAGAAATACAAAGATGAAATATATTCTTGAGCTAAATGCATGAAAAACCTTGTTGAAGTGTGCTTGAATATTGGAGCAATTAAGCTGTAATGACCTCTCCAGTTGGGATGGTTAGAACCTTAGCACCCTTTAAAGTCCCATAATAGAAGTGAGTGAGTAAAAACTTCAAAGTGGGATGGTTTAAAAACTGAAATGTGAGTAGCATTGATTGAAATCTTCATGTGTTGTGTTTCGTGAGGGGGTGGCTTAGTGAACTAGACCTTCGTAGGAAATTTTGAGACTACGAGTAAATTTATAGCGCCATTTTACAGTCAGGTGCATGATTTGAGGATGTTGTGAAGTTGGGATGAAAGACTTGTGTTTTGAGAATGAAAAAGTGTCAGAATTACTGGGCTACTGGTTAATAGGGCACCGCTGCAATGGTGGAATTTCCGCTATAGTGAGACCGCTGTAGCGGTTAGAGTGCCCATATTAGCGGTCCTGAAAAGATCATTGGGTCCAGCTCAATGAGACCCTGGATCTCCATAGCGGATCTGCTGCAGCGGATGACGTAAGGCAGAATGCCTGTTTAAGTAAGAACTTGGGGGTTTTCACCCTATTATTCTAAGGCACGAAGTTTGAGAGTTTAGGGGCAAATTTTTCAAGGATAGAGTGATTTCTTCTTCACAAGATAAGATTTCGTGGTTAACCTTTCCATCCTTTTATCCTTTAACACCCTAGAATCAATGGGTGATCTTTAATGGTGAAATTCTTGCAAAGTACCCTATAACTATGAAATTTAGGATAAGTAGATGGAGTGTTGATAGTTCTTGATTCCCTAGGCTTCTAAGCTGTCACGCCCCGAGTCTATACCCTGGACGGGACACGGTACTTGGAGTCATAAGTAACCCCAAGTCAACCCATGGTCTATCATAACACTGACATTCTGAGTAAAATACAGCGGAAACTTTAAAGTAATACTATAAAATATTTATGAAAACAAAGCTGAATCATAAAGTTTAAAACCAATTGAAACAAAGCCGAAGGTCTGAAACTATGTCTGTGTCAGAAAGCCACTACAATTGATGAGTTGCTGGGACAAGCCCCCAGTTAACATCAATTCTAAATAAAAGAAATATAACTAAAAGAAATAATCCTCGTCCTTGAAAGATGAGGACTCACCAATGATGCAACTGGAAAAGTCTGAGTGAGGTCGGCTAACGGTGCTGTGTCTGAGAACATGCAACTGTATCATAAAATGAAACATCATAAAAGGTTTGCGTCAGTACTTTGAATGTACTGAGTAAGTGAGAGAAACCATACACAAGGAATAAAATAACTGAACTGGAAAAACATGCAATGACCAACTGAAAATGTTGAAACTAAATAACTGTGATAAACTGAGATGGTCAAAATGATCTTGTCTAATGGTCAAAGACATACCCTAAATCAGAGATACTAATTTGAAATACTGTAATGCACTGATCTGATTGACTAATCTGAGACTTAACTGAGTTGACTAGTGGGAGAGTCTATAATCGACGTATAACCGCGTGAGCTAGACGTGGAGTCCGATGTATACATCCCATCGGTAGGATCCAATATACTTTGCTAGGGTATAAAGACATGAACTGAGTGATCATGGGTATGGGGCATGAGGCCAATAAAATATATCCCACAGTGGCAACGTAGTTTTGGGAACCTGGGTGCGCTGAAACCCCAACCTGCTCAATGCTAAGTCTTACTCCCATTGGATAGTCCTAGATTGACTGTTAAGCTGATAGCTCGAAATTGGGGCCCAAGACTAAGTCAGGAATACCTATCTGGAAGCAGCCTAGAGTCTTATCAGATCGGATTCTATAACTAGGTTCTAAGACTGGTCAGAGCTACTTATCTGGAAGCATCGTAATCGTCTAAAGAACAAACTATAATCTGAAGTTGGGGTCCTAAGGCTGGTTAGAGATGCTTATATGAAAGTTTCATGAACGCCTAGCAAACCACTAAAATATGATACTGAGTCTAACACTAATAACTAGGAGGTATCACAGACACATCAAGGATTAACTATAGTTAAACTGATCAGCTGACATTTCTGAATAACACCGAGTATTCTAATATTTTGACTGAAACTAAACTAACATGCATCTGACTGAGATTTCGATACATACTAACAATATGGGAATCCCCAACACTGATAGAATCAAGCAATTTAGAATAAATCAATTATGCAAAACTCTAGTTTTTTGTGCATTCAAAAGCTAGGGTTAGAATTCACTTTACAAGGAAAAGCATCAATATAGTCACAAACTGGTGGAAACATATCTACATTTAACATGAATAATATTCCACATAAATTAGATGATATCTAGCTGACAACTAAATCCACATTTGATAACTCAGGGACTAGAACTGATAAGGAAAATAGAAAAGATTTTGGGGACACAAGGAAAGAACTATTCCCCTGTTAAATTCCCACATACCTAATAATGAAATCCGAAGAAATTCTTTGAGAATTTGAGAGGAAGTGAATTGCCCTAGTTCTTGCTCTGAGAGCTCCTGAGAGAATTTACGATTGTTTTCTGAAGGTTTGAGAGGGGAATAGGGGAGAAGAACTGTGATAAACTGAGATGGTCAAAATGACCCTGTCTGATGGTCAAAGACATATCCTAAATCTGAGATACTAATTTGAAATACTATACTACACTGATTTGAGTGACTAATCTGAGACTGAATTGAGCTGACTAGTGGGAGAGTCTATAACCAACATATAACCACGTGAGCTAGACATGGAGTCCGATGTATACACCCCATCGATAGGACCCAATATACCTTGCCAAGGTATAAAGGAATGAACTGAGTGATCACGGGTCTGGGGCCGTGAGGCCAATAAAATATATCCTATGGTGGCAATGTAGTTCTGGGAACCTGGGTGCGTTGGAACTCCAGTCCGCTCAGTGCTAAGTCCTACTCCCACTGGATAGTCCTAGATTGACTGCTAAGCTGATAGCTCGACACTGGGGCCCAAGACTAAGTCAAGAATACATATTTTGAAGCATCCTACGAGTCTTATCAAATCGAATTTTGTAACTGGATTCTAAGACTGGTCAGACTGCTTATTTGGAAGCATCGTAACCGTCTAAAGAACAAACTGTAATATGAAGTTGGGGTCCTAAGGCTGGTCAGAGTTGCTTATCTGAAAGTGTCATGACCGCCTAGAGAACCACTAAAATCTGATATTGAGTCTAATACTAATAACTGGGAGGTATCACGGACACCTCAAGGATTAACTATAGTCAAACTGATCAGCTGATATTTCTGCATAACACAGTATTCTAACATTTTGACTGAAACTGAACTAACATGCATATGATTGAGATTTCGATACATACTAACAATATGGGAATCCCCAACACTGATTGAATCAAGCAATTTGGATAATAAATCAATTATGCAATACTCTAGTTTTTCTATATTCAAAAGCTAGGGCTAGAATTCACTTTACAGGGACATGCATCAATATAGTCACAAATTGGTGGAAACATATCTACATTTAACATGAATAATATTCCACATGAATTAGATGATACTGACAACTAAATCCACATTCAATAACTCAGGGACTAGAACTGATAGGAAAAATAGAAAAGATTTTGGAGGCACAAGGAAAGAACTATTCCTTTGTTAAATTCCCATATACCTGATAATGAAATCCAAAGAAATTCCTTGAGAATCTGAGAGGAATTGAACTTCCCTAGTTCTTTCTCTAAGAGCTCCTAAGAGTATTTACGATTGTTTTCTGAAGGTTTGAGTGGGGAATGAGGGAGAAGAACCATTTAATCTCTCTAAATCCCCTTAATTTAAACTTAAAAGACATAGTTTAGGGACTAAATAGGTGAGAAATTACAAAAATAACCTTGGAAATTAAATATGAAAACTGACTGATAGGGTCCCAATGGGTCACTCAACGAGTCATTGGTTGTGACCACGACTCATTGGGACCTCCAGTTGGTCCTAGTGCTTGGGACTAGAACACACTGGATTTGGCAACGGGGGTCACCACGACTCATTGGATGAACCAATGGGTCGTTGGTTCCTCCGGTGGCCACTGCAAGAGGAAACCTAGAGGGGCTGACGACGGGTGACACAACGACTCGTTGGTGGACCCAATGGGTCGTTATGTCCATTCATTATGATCACTGGAATAATTCCTAAAAACCTCAATCTTGACACGACGGGTGGTGACCAACACAACGAGTCGTTGTTTTCACTCGTCATCACTGGAATAGATTTCTGGGTCTCACCCAATGACTCACACAACATGTCGTTGTTTCTGACAATGACTCATTGGTTGAGTCGTGGGGTCCTGGAATGAAGTCCTGAGCTGGGGAACCAACGAGTGACAAGACGACTCGTTGTTTCTCACAACGGGTCGTTCCTTGTCCCTTGGGTTCTTGACTGATCAAGAAGGTCTAACCATGACTGACACAACGAGTCATTGGAGCTGACCACGACTCGTTGTCTCAGTCGTTCTAAGGCATTTTTCTAGTTTTTCTTTTGAATTTTTCTTGCAAGGTCTGAGCCTGGTCTAGGAAAGTTTCGGGGTGTTACATAAGCGAACAAATAACACTTTTAGGATAGAATTGATTATTATAGTTCATAATGATGGTAATTTGAGACCTAAAATGTCATAAAGTTTGGACTTTTATCATTAAAAAACTACTTGATAGGGGTTTAAGGAGTAGAAACTCTATGAACCAGGTTGAAATGATAGCTGTGGGAGTAGATAAATTACCTTGTGGGTACCAAAGTGAACTGTGATAATGGGAATAATGGTGTGGGTTAAATTCTAAAATTCTTTATTTGAGAAGTAAAATATATTAAATGTTCTTTATTTACTTGGAACATTTTGAGGTATTGAGAAAAGGCAAAGCTCCTGTGGAATAGCATGGCATTCGAATCCTTTAGTTGAGGTAGGTTACGGTTTTATATGGAGTTAGACTTTATATAATGCCTGGTACGTTTTGTGACTTGATGAGTATATGATGTGTCATAGTTTTACGGCACTTTCGATGTTTACAACGAAGAAAAGATGCTAGTGCTTAGTTACATTTATGTGGATATGAGGTTGTTTTGTTGATATTTCAAGGAAAACAAGTTCTGGGGGCTGAATTGATGAATATAATGGAAAACAGGCAGAAAAAAGCTTCATACAAGTCGCAGTATGAATTATACCACACTGGTACAAGTCGTCCTAAGGGTCATAAGAAAGGACTTGAGACTTTTCAAGATTCAGAACTTCAGAGTATGAAGGGATGCCATGGATCATACCACCATAGTATGACTCATACCTAATACCCGTGGTATAATGATTATATATTCTGAGTTTCAGAGGTTCAAGTCACGAAAGGAAGTTACGATTCTTAGCATCAGACTATGAGTCGTACTAAAGGACACTCAGAGATGATAACTTGTAGAAGTCAGGCCATAACTAGAAGTCACGACTCGTGATATCTTATCACGAGTCATAGTACTCACCCGTACCTGAAGAGATCAGAAGTTGGATTTCCATGTTATGACTACAACTGGCGAGTCGCGGTATCCTACTACGACTCATAGGTCATCCCAGTGCTGCAAATCCTGATTGTATTAGGAAAGAATTTTATGTATTCTATAAATAGTTTCTTTAGTTTTATTTTATTACTATGATATTATGGTGTATTTTAAATTTTCTAACTTTACTTGGAGACCTAATTACTACATGATATACGAACAACACACTTTTTCATCCTGGTGTTTTTGAATTCGAAGATACAATTTGAAATTAATACTTGGTGTTTAATTCATTCAATATTGTAAGTTCTTAGTTATGATTTCCTTTATGATTTTTTCTTTCTTTCTTGTAATTATGAATAGCTAAACTCTCATAACTAGGGTTGTGGGAACCATGATAGAATTATAAAGTAGGATAAATACAACGTGATTCTAAATCGATATGAATACATGTATTGTCTTTCCCTTCATTATGATTACTTTTTAACGGTGCACAACTTTAGAACTATCTTGTATTCTTTACTTTCTTAAACCTAGAGAAGTAGAGATTAGGAAAAGAAAATTACAACAAAGACTGAAAACTATCAACTTTCAACTAATAACTTGAGCCGCAGTCGCGGGAAAGTTAATTTGGAATAATGATAAGGGTTAATTGGAAACACTTATGAGATCTAACTTGGTGAATGGGGATAGTCATCTAATTGGGGCAAATCAGCCGTTTAGATGAAAGCAACTTATCAATTATGCAGGCTAAGTATTAGAATAGATCACTACTACAATAACCTTACGTAGTTATGAAGTCATGGGAAATACTTTCCTAGTCAATCGCATAACTTTGTAACAACACATTTTTACAACACTGTTACTTCTTTTGTTTAAAATCCCCCCTAGGAAATTACTGCACTAAAAGCGAAAATAATAGCATTTATTGGGATTTTGACTATATTCCTCATGGGATAGACCCCAACCATGGTTGGGTTCTTTACTTGATAAACGACCGCTTTATACTTATTTTTGAGATGTATTTTTAGCATTATCAGTATGCTTGATTGGTCTTTGAACATTGATTTGTGATAGAGACTATTATGACTTAGTTGTACTATTCGAATGAGTTCTGAATTGTCTAAGTCTGTGAAAGTTGTTCATGATTTTAAAAGGTGATTGTGATAATCAATATGTGTATTTATGATTTGTCTTGTTTGATGACTATTTGAGAACATATTAATATATGTTGGTAATGTTTGGGTAATACATCATTACCTTGAGATGAGAATGTAACACCTCGAAAATTTTTAAGATCAGACGCCAGACTTTAAAGAAAGAAATCAGTTGGAGAGTGATAATAATGCCACAGAATGAGTCGTGCCCCGACTCGTCCAGTAACTAGACGAGTCGTGCTCAGGCTCGTGGTAGGCATTCAAGGAGTACATGTGGGATTCAGTGACCACAGACGACCCAACGATTCGTTAGTTAGGCGATGACTCATCGGGTCGGCCGTCGGGTGGATGCGAGAAATCAAGGATGGGGTCCCGAGGCAGTGGTGACCACGGAAGAGGGGATGAGTCATCGTGCTCTTGATAAATCTTCAAGTGACCCATGGGGAGAGAAGAGAAGAAGAAGAAAATAATTCCAGTGTACTCCACGGTTGGCACCACGAGTCTTTGCCAACCCCACGACTCGTGGAGTTCCTTATGGGGACTGGCAAGTGTATTTTTCCTGCGTTTTTCGAAGAATGTTTTCATAAAATCCTATGCTTCTAAGTCCTAAACTACGTCATTTTGAGTGTTAGATGAAATATTTTTTAAGGGTTTCTTCTAGCCTAAGATCTCATTCTCTTGAGATATCCTCTCAAACTCTTCTTCCTCCCCTCTCTCAAGACCCAAGGATTCAACAAGGGTTTCTTCAAAGGCTTCAAGGTTTAAATTCAAGAGGAAATTCTTTCTAATCAGGTATGTGGGTTTTCAACAAGGACATCCTTCCATCCTTGTGCCCCAAACTTTTATTTAAAAACCCAAATCTCTTGTTATAGAAAAGCATGGTTTAGGGTTTCAATTTATGGATGATTTCTTCTATGCCTCCTATGAATTTTAAGACCCATTATGATTAACAGTCATTTATGCTTATGTGATTACTTTCAATATCTCGAATTATGTACTTAATATTGGAAATGCATGATTATAGAATTTTCACCATGAGATATCCTAGAACTTCGAATGGGATTTCGTAATTATTCACATGTTACAATGAACTTGTAGCCATGTCTAAATTAAATGAAGATCATATGAATTCTCTTAAACCTAGAATATATGATTTTAATATATATGTTGAGATGCGATTAGAACTTATGGTCTTGATCAATGTGAAGTATGTATATGTTTTCACTATGATTTCGATGTAAATGTTTTAGGTATGAGTTGAACCTATGGTAATGGCATGACTATCGAATCTTCTTCATGAATTAGAGTAAATTTTGAAATGGGGTCCATGAAATATTCATATGCTTTAACCATAATTTCATTGTACATGTTAAAGTATGATTGAATCTATGGATCTTACATGAATGTAAGATATACGTCATATGCTATGTAATGTGAATTTTAGATTCAAATGTGGTGGACATGTTTAAAGTATGATCTGATCCTATCAATGCTTAGTGAAAGTAGAATGTATGTTTAAAATGATGATTTGGGACTATGATGATATGAATTATGATGATAAAGCATGAGAATGATCCTTCAGACCTTTGGGCTTGTTGTTAGTAGAAAGTAGCCCCAATCAATTCTAAATGATTCAATATCATATTCAGTATGATGTAACAGCAGAATGCTCATGTCTCTGATTAGCTGAAGTGACTTAGACTAAATAAATGATGTCAGACTAGTGACCTCCATGTTCTAGTTTATTAGGACTTTCCTTAGCCGAGAATGTTTCCCCTCAGCCAGTCAGGGATTCTCATTAGTAGAGAATATCTCCCTTAGCTCAGTCAGGGATTCTCATTAGTAGAGAATGTCTCCCTTAGCTCAATCATGGATTCTCATTATGTCACGCCCCACCTTGGGAGGCATGACTGGCACCTGATGCTCTACTACGACCTGAACTGGTCTGACCGAGCTTGCGCACCTTTGGTGCATAACTAATTCCAATCCTCAAATAAAGAAAACAAAGGGCTATATTTTGGCTATAAACACATCCCCCGGCCGATAAGGCCTTATAGCCACATGTAAAAGAAAATAGCTAACTAGAAACAGGTAATAACGGGGAATCCTATGCGGGCCGACAAGGACACCATGATGTCTAGTTATGACTGCAAAGTAAATCCAGTACTAACTAAGCTATAGCCGACAAGGCCGCTATCTTACAGCTAAACAAGGCCCCACATAGCCAACATGTAAGATAAAGCATACACGGGCCCCACACGGCCATCAACAGCTAACCATAGGGAATCTAAAACAATCTACAAGCCTCTAGGAGTGATATACTGGTTGAGACAGGGCCTCGACCTACTCACAAACTGTACAAACAAAAGAGAGTAAGCCTTCTAGCTACTAGCTCCGGAGGAATGGAGCTGACGACCTTGCTAACTCTGGCTGAAAGCTAAGAAGATCCTGATCCACGTCTATCAGCACCTGTAGGCAAGTAATGAAGTGGACCAAGAGGGCGTCAGTACAATATGTACTGAATATGTAAGGTAGTAATTGTAAATAACAAAACGAACTGAAATGAAACTAAAAATAACTGAAAAGAAGGGATAGAAATACTACCTGAATAGCTGAACTTCCTACTATCTAAATTATCAGTAACTACTGCAAACAAGAACCTTACCTGGCCCCCATAAGCCAGAAGGTACAACCAGCACAGAATAACCCACCCGGGGCCCCCTTAAGCCCTGATGAGTACACTTCAATCTATACACCCCTAACAAGGTTAAAACAGGTCAACTAGTGGCTTACATTTTTGTGTAGCTGTATTACCTCTCCACGCCGAATTGACTAGTGGCTCTAGCGTCACCACCGAGTCCACATTCTCCGCACCCCAGGCACAGGCTCGATAAGGGTGTGGTCCCGATACAACATATAATAATCCGGCCATGGAATGGTGGCCATGAGGAGCAGACCCATCTTCATCCATTGCGGATGGGAATACCGCTCCTTGGCGTGTCTCACTATGACGTCTTACGGCTAGTAGTAGGGTTTGGTCATGGGAGCTATATAGGGCAAGGTCAATTTCGGACTAGGCATAGAATACGCCTCAGCTAATAACAGACACTAATCACAATACATAAGCTTAAGCTTTCTTCTTGGAATTCAAGCTGGATTATAGTATTGAAGAAACTAACTTGTCGACGGATGCCTTAGCACATGCACGGATTGTTAGTTCTGATTAGCGAGTTTCAATATATATTCCATCTTTCCTAGCGTAATCATATTGCGAGAATGAGACTAGTTTCGTACTAAATTCGGCAAAAACGATAACTTTTAATACTTATAGCTAACTATACTTCAACTTATCAAAACACGGTGGAAAATGTATAATTTCTCAGAGTTCGGAAGGGAGAAAATACTTGCCAAAACCTTTGATCATATAGAAATTAGTTTGGAGTATTCCAGGCAACTTCTAGTCGGTGGGGTTATGATTTGCCGGAGTAATTTCAAACTAATTTCCATAGTAATGCTCACTGTAGGATTATAATTCAATACTGAAGTTAATTTGAGTTTTGTGTAGCGTTTGGAAGTGTAAATGGAGGAAAACTTCTTGAAAATGGCGTGCTCTCTCCTCTCTAATCATGGAGTACATTGTTGGAAATGATACAAATGAAAACATTGAACTTATATATAACTTGGGCGTGGACACGGGGTCGTGGCATGGACTGTCGCCAATTTATGGGCGTGCAACGGCGCCCAGCGTGGAGGGAGGAGGTTCGTGTGCCTTTGCCCCTATTGCCGGCACAGCCGGCCTTCTCCCTCGCTTCCCCCCAGTCCGCGCTCATTCGACCTTTTCCGGGGCCCTTTCTCCTTATGGAGTCCGAACTAAAACTCTTGACTAATGTATGAATAGGACAACTAAACGTTAGAAACTTACAGTGTAACATCCTCCGCCCCTTAGGAACATTCGTTCTCGAATGTCACTTTAGCTTACGGGAATCTAACTCTTTTAAGCTACTAATGGAAAACTTTCGGGAGAGTCTCCCTATAATATGAACTATCGAAAACCTTTGAGTGCGGTAAAGTCCAATACGGGCATTTCACATAACACTATAACAACTATTTCACAGCAAGGTTGTACTTAAGCGAAACGATATATGAAACACAAATCATAAAATCATAAGCTTGAATTAATAACTTACCTTAAGCTGCATAGTTTGGACTATGCACGGAACAAATGAGGATATACGGATCTATATCATCCTCGGCTTCCCAGGCCATCTCTTCTCTATTTTGTTTCTCCCACAATACCTTAACGAGAGGCGACGTATTTAGTTCTTAACCTACAAACCTTTCGGTCTAATATGGCTCTTGGAACTTCTTTATAAGCCAACTCCTCATTAATCTTGGACGTCCTTGACCGAGGCACAGCTTCAGGATGGATCCCTATGCACTGCATTAAGATCGACACATGGTCAGGGTGGTGATTCCATCTCTAAGGTAGATCTATCTCATATGCTGACCTATTCTGGAGGATTGATACGTCCAATAAACCTCGGTCTAAGATTTCCCTTTATACCAAAACTCATCACGCCCGTGTGAAACTTTGAGAAATCACCGATCGCCTATATCGAATTCTGATTTCTACGTCGTACGTCGGCATAAGATTTCTGGTAGCTCTGAGTTGCCGGCGGGCGTTCTACGATAAGCTTTACTTTCTCTTATTTGGTGGACTATGTATGGCCCAGTGCTTTCTGATTTCCTACCTCGAACCAACCAGCTAGGGACACATTCCCGCCCATATAAGGCCTCTTAAGCGTAATATGGATTTCCGAATGATAAGCATTGTGTAAGCAAATTCAATAAGGAGTAAGTGCTCATCCCAAGCTTGCTAGTGAAATCGACACGAATGCCCGTAGCATATCCTCGGCGTACGGATGGTACGTTACGCTTTTTGTCCATCTATTTGAGGATGGAAAGCTATACTCGAATTGACCTCTGTCCTAGGCCCTTCTTAAAGGAATGCCGAATTTATTGTGAGCTGCGCTCCCACATCCAGAAATGATCTATATTGGAATACCATGCAATCGGACTACCTCCTGATATACAACTCAACATAGTCCTCAGCGAAGGAAGCCTTGGCGAAAATGAGCTAACCGTCAATCGGTCAACAATCACCCGGTTGGAATCAAATCGTACTACAGTACGGTAGTCCTATCACAAAATCCACCATTAATTGTCTCCCATTTCCATGAAACCTTCTTTGCTATTTATTATGCCAACCAGTAGGGTTTTGATGTTCAACCTTTACCTGTGGCAATCCTTTGTGCTACAAATTCTGATACACCTTTTCATTCTCGGCCACCAGGTAAATCTCTTTTATGTAGTGATACATCTTTGTTGACACAGGTGAAGAGAATAGCAAGAATAATGTACATCTTCCATAATGCGCTAGCAAAGTCTCGCCACGTGGAGCGCGAGAGGCGACCCCTACATCTCAAAACCCCATCCTCAGCTACCTCAGGCTGTTTACTTCTCCCTGCTATACCTTATCTCCGAGCTGTGCTAAATGGATATCATACTCTTCTGCTCTTTTACTTCTACCACTAGGTATGATCTCTTGCGGTATTCGAATCACTTTTTGCCCCTTGTCTCGCGAATCTACTATTCGGACGGCTAGGCTGGCTAACTGATGCAATTCTCGGGCCAACTCTCGTTGTTCTGGTTTCAAATATGCTAAACTCCCTATGGATCTACGACGAGGAATCTTCTACAATGTTATCCTTCCTAGGATATAAAATATTCACGTCATAGTCTTTAATAATTCTAACGTGACGTTGCCGTAGGCTTCATCTTTCTATATAAAGATATACTGAAGACTCTTATGATGAGTAAATGTCCATGTGCACCCCATCTTGAGATAGTGTCAATCTTTAGGAGTGGACTACTACGCTAACTCCGGGTCGTGAGTGGGATAGTTCTTTTCATGCTTCCTCAGCAGCCTCGAAGCATAAGCAATCACCTTACCATGCTCCTTGAACACATCCCTAACCTGACACGAAGCATCACAATACAACTGCGTAACCCTCACGACCCTTCTAGAAAAGCTAGTACGCGGCGCGTTAATGTTTGTTTTTCAACTCACTGAAAACTTTGTTCACATGCGTCGGTCGATAAGAACTATTTGCTTTGAGTTAACTTAGTCAAGGCGCTAATAAGGTAGAAAACCTCTCTAGTCTTCTATAATACCGGCTAACCCCGGGAAACTACATACCTCGATCGAGTTATAGGTCTAGGCCATGTCTTTCTTTTGCCTCAATATGCAGGAATCTACAGGGTCGGCCTCTAACACAACGTGGCACAAGAACGCCCTTGATTTCGGCCAAAATTTCACATTTAGAAAATTTCGTACAGCTAATGGAGTCCTTTAGAATGCAGACCTTTGTCGTAGATGATCTAGATCATTACCTTACGGTAGAATATACCATATTATCATCAATAAACACTATCACGGCATGTCAGTCGGCACAGAAGATGTTGTTCATCGGATCCATGAACACCATTTGGAGCATTCGTCGATCCGAAGGACATGATTAGGAATTCAAAATGCCATACCTGGTCCTGAATGCGGTTTTTGGAATGTCTCACTCTCAAACTCTGAACTGATGATACCCGGATCTTAAGTCAATTTTGAGAAATACTTGCCTCCTATGCTTGGTCAAACAAATCATCTAATGCAGGGAAGTGGGTATTTGTTCTTGATGGTGACTTTATTTAGGCGCTCGGTAGTCTATAAGCATGCGGAGGGAGCCATCCTTCTTTCTTACAAATAAAGCGCGCACTTACAGTGAAGTAATCGGCTGATGAAACCCTTATTTAATAGATCTTTCGGTTGTTCCTTCAATTCTCTAAGCTCAACGGAGCCATTCGGTATGGAGGGATGGAGATAAATTTGATACACAGTAATAAATCGATCGCAAATCGATCTCCTTCTGAATACCGGGAAGTTCATGCAGAATACATGCGGAAATTCATTGACTACGGAATGGGTGAAGAGATGGAGATTCTGCTTGAACATCCCTTGACCACGACAATATAAATACTTGCCTTCGCTATCAACTTTCTCGCCCGAAGATAGGAAACTAAACCTACCTTTGGCGCGGGCGCGTACCTTTCCACTCATTACTACCTCCCCTAAAAAGTGGAATCGGACGGTCTTGGTCAACATTTATATTGGCATAACATGGTGCTAGCAATCCATACCCATAATTGCATCAAGGCCAATCATTTCTAATTCCACGAGATACTGCTAAAATTAAGGCCAACTAACACTCTACTGTGCAACCTCGGTAGATCCTTTTAGCTATAATAGAATCATAGTGGGTGTGAACAACGAAAAAAGTCGTTGAAGCAATTCGCGTAATACCAAACATGGGCTACCAATGGTGTAACATAAGACAAAGTGGCAGGTCTATCAAACATACAAGAATGAGAGCGAGATGCCCGACGCCACTGTCACAACATTCGGCGATGACTTTGACTCCTGTCGCGGTAAAGCATAAATGTGATCACCGGACCGGTGCACAGGCTAGATGCACCTGATCTTCCTCGGCCTATACCGGCAGAGATGAGGGCCTACGCCATGTTTGGGGATCTTTGGGGCATGTATGACCACATTGAAGGTCTATCACATCGGTCCCTTATCACTCGACCGCTGGCTAGATAGTCTCTCATTAGGTGACCCTCCTTCCCCGCGATGTAACACTCGGAAGAACCATACCTACATGCCACGGGATGGCATCGACTCCAAATAGGGAAAGGTGGCATGGTGAATCTACTTTCTGCTCCTAACCCCCTCTACTACTGCGAACACGATGGCCATGAACACTCACGGGTCTGTGTGCCTGACCGGCTGGTCTTCACCTTGCTATTCTTTGTGGGGGTGGAGTGCAAAGATTAGTTATCCCGATAGTCATGGCACAGGTCCACCAGCCGGAACTCTACCTGAATGTCACTAGGTCTAACCTAGCGCTGCTCCTAACTTGCCTGTCTATCTCAGCAGCCATTTTCCGTCCCTCGATATTTTGAGTAAATGCACGAACACGGGCAATATCCATATCCTCTCACGATAGTAAATGATACAAGTCTTCACATATTTTGGATTACAGCCCCATGATAATCGGTACACCACAGCCGGCATAGGTATTTACAAAAGTAGGTTCATATTGGGCCAGGGAGTCAAATCTCATAGCATACTCCCGAACGCTCATGAACCTGCTCTGAAACGCAAAAAGCGATCTACCGGAGCTGTCAAATCTCCCGCGGCAAATAATGGTCAGGGAAAGCCTTTGAAAATCTAGACCAAGTCGGAGGGAACATATCTACCTCGGGACCTTCTCCAACTATCGTACCATAATACCACTATGTCCCATAACTTGAAATACCGCTAACTCAGCCGACTCTACGGGTGGCATGTATTACCCTAAAGATCATTTGCAGAGTTTGGTCTAAAAAGTCTGAGGTCACGTTCCGATCTTTCCCATTATTTGCAGAGGACTGAGTGCGAAAGGAGACTCTCGAACCCACAAACTACCAGGTCCTGCGGAATACTCAGCATACTTGGTGCTACTAGGCGACGTTGTGCAACCATCATCGGGCTATGATAAAACAGCATTCCCTAACCTCCTAATGCGGCGACATCGGTATAAAGCTGCTGAAGGTGGTGCCGGCACATACGCTGCTATAGACGGTTCCTAGCGTGGAGAATATTGCTAGGGAGACCGAGGTGGAGTCCCCCTGTTGCCCTCAGACCGGGCTAACTACGGCGGGCACCTGCTAGTGCCTTCTCTTGGTGCGGCATCTAACTTCACTGCTAGTCGTGATGCCGTCGCATATCCATTTATCTCTCTATAGGAAAATAGATTACAGTAAGCTTAGGGACACAACCCTATATGTGACTCAATATACGACTGGAAGAGAAATAAGAGTACCACCCTAACATGCCTCGTAGCCTCCTGTCTATAGTATGTGGTGTACAACACATACGTAGACAAGACTCTACTTAGAATGTCTTGCGGACTCCACAGGACTCGACCTGCTCTAATACCAAGTTTGCCATGCCCCACCTTCCTAGCTACTAGCTCCGTAGGAATGATGCGATGGTCTTGTTAACTCTGGATGAAAGTTAAGAAGATCTGGTCCATGTCCATCGGCACTGCGGAGGCAGAAATCTTGGGGGTGACGTGGGGCGTCGGTACAATATGTAAGGCAATAGCGTAAATAAAGGAACGGGCGAAAAGAAGGGATAGAAATAATGCAGATAGGTGAACTTCCTACTATCTAAACTATCGTCAACTTTACTGCAAACAAGAACCTTATCGACCCCCAAAATACGAAAGGTACAACCGGCACATAATAACCCACCCGAAGCCCCCATAAGCCTGGTGAGTACACTTCAATATATACATCCCTAACAAGGTTAAAAACGAGTCCTTCAGTGGCTCTAGCCATCCTACCGATCCTGATATCTGCACCCAGTTACCAAGTCGATAGGGGTGTGGTGCCGATACAACATATAATAGTCCAACCATGGAATGGGGTGGCCATGAGGACCTTGGGGCCATCTCGGGTCCCTTGCGGACGGCATGCCGCTCCTTGAGCGACGTCATCTCGCCACGGGTCGACACAACTTTCGTAACCCTAGGATAGGCTATGGAAGGCTATATAGGGCAGGTCAATCTTAGACTAGGCATAAAATACTGACCTCGGCTAATAAAAACTGCTAATTGTTATGCCCATAAGTGTACGGGTTGTACAAGTAATATAGTGGCCCTTTTAAGAGCGGATGTCGAACCCACGGGAATTGGACCAATTCAGCTAACTATCGAGTTCAAGTGTGATGTTAAATACCACAAGTGTTGATGTAGATTTTTTCGATAAGGTTTAATTAAGTCTAGGGGTTGTCAACGAAATACTTTGAATTAATTCAAGGAACAACTAGATTTAAAGCGGATAATCATGCGATACTACGATTTGCAATGGTTTTGGTATGAAACTATCAATTGTCGTCTCACATAAATTAGAATTGCATGTTTATAGTCTATCGAACCTCTAAACACGACAAACTAGCCTCACTACTACATTGTTGAGCGAGGATGTTATTTCAGGTTCGTGGGTAATTCACTACGTGGATGTGGTTTTACGTGGATATGAATAGGGACTCTCGTACTTCTAATCATTCGGCCCCAAACCTTAGCTTCACAACTACTTTTCCGAGTGGTGACCGATAATTCTAAGTTGGTGCCTAACTCCTCCCCTTTTATCAACCAAGCAAGGTATTGGGGTATAATTCTATCCTAACACAATTATATCATGAATACAATCATGCTCCCTACATTCTCTTGTTCGAGCCTGAGTACATGCTTTCTCAGCTGTACTAAGCAACCACTTGTTTTCATGGTGATCAATCATTAAAAAAACCAATAATTGTGAATGCAAGACAAAACAACAATCAATAACTTAAAGCCAAAATAAAATCGCAAATCACAATCATATCGTGTGGCTTCAATCCTAGAGGGAGTGTTCTAGCCACTCATGTTCGTATAATTACAAGAAAACATAATTAAAGTAACCTACTTACAAGAATCGGTAGAAGAAGATGAATTTGACAAACGCTAGCTGAGTTCTCCCACTTCTCCCTCACTCCTTGACAGTTTTGAAATAAATCGTGACTTATGATTTTAGGAGCTAAGGGACCTATTTATAGTAAATGTGAATTATGCAAAATTATGCTGTCGTGGAATGGCTCTGTGTCCGCAGTGTATCGCGAGCACGCCTCCCGTGACCTTTGTGTGCGCGGAGCACTACCTCCGTGACACGGTGTGTGCGAACCTTGCCTCAGTGACACGGTGTGTATGTGGAGCACTACCTGTGACACGGAGGTATTGCGGAAAGCACTAAAATCGCCAATTTATTCCAACTTTGGTGTTTAGCTCCCGATATCATTCCTCAAGTTCACCAAATCATAGATTGGGTCCTCCAATGCATTATTTATCTTCAAAAATAAGGACAAATCATGTGGGTTAATACATATTCACATTTACATAAAAACACATGAGAATGTATATAAATAAATAGATAAACAAGGCAAAACTAAGTTATAAAAATATCACTTGGGCATGCTATTTGCCCACGATCACTAATCACAATACATAAGCTTGGCTTTTTACTAGAATTCAAGCTAGTTATAATGCGAAGAAACTAACTTGGTCGAACGGATGCGCGCTTAACATACACGAGATCGTCGATTCACGATTAGCGGCAAGTTTCAATCAATTATTCAATACCTTTTTTATAAGCGTAATAGTATTACTAAGAGAATAAGACTAGTTTAGGTACTAAATTAGAAACAAAAATGATAACTTTTAATACTTAAATTAACTATACTTCAACATCAAAACATGAGTGAAAATATATAATTTCTCGAGAGTTCAGAAGGGATAAATACTTACTTGAAATCTGTGATCATATAGAAATTAGTTTGGAAAAATTCAGAAATTTATTGGCGAGTTACGATTTCTTTGGGTAATTTCAAGAAACTAATTCCGTAGTAATGCTCCCTGCGGGATTGTAATTCTATACCCCCGAAGTTAATTTGAGTTTGGAATTTGGCAACGTAAACAAGGAAAACTTACTGAAAACAGCGTATCTCTCCTCTCCTATTCAGCGGGTACATTTATTTGGAAATGATACAAATGAAAAAATTGAACTTATATATAACTTGGGCGGTGGACACGGAGTCAGGTAGTACGGTCTTTGTCGCGCCAATTCACGAGCCTGCCACGGTGCCCAACGTAGAGGGAGGGGGTCGAGTGGCACCGCTGCTGTTGCGGCTTGCTTCGGCCTTCTCCCTCTCTTTTTCCCGATTCCTTTCATTCGACCTTTTTTCGGGCCCTTTCTGCGTACGATCCGAACTCTAAAACTCTTTTCTAATGTACGAATAGGCCAACTAAACATTAGGAACTTACGGGATGTAACACATTAGTAGAGAATGTCTCCCTTAGATCAGTCAAAAATTCTCATTAGCAGAGAATATTTTCCTTAGTCGATCGGGGACTCTCCATAGCTGAGAATGTTTCCTTTGGTCGGAGTCAAGGACTCTCCATAGAGAATGTCCTTAGCCTACAATATTATTCCGGCTCCGTATGATCTCGAGATTACAGTTAAAATCAGGTTTATAGAATTGAGACTCAATTATCAACAAAGAATTAGAATAGTGTATGATATGATACAACTTTAAATTCTCACTATATGGAGTACATGACCACTTATGCATTAGTTTGATTATACTTTGGTAAATATTTTCAAATAAAAGCTTAATGGCAATATATATATATATGTATCTCGAACGGGGTTGTTATATTCCGGTTCATATACATGTTGATGTATCTAGTTTACTTCTTTCTTGTATACTTGCATGCTTAGATTACTTGTAGCTGACCGCATACTCGGTACATTTCAAGTACGGCCGCATACTTTATGTGCTATATCGTTTCATGATATAGATTCAAGTTTTCAGACTCAACCACATGGTTAGATATGCTCCCTCTATCTTAGTTGCTTGTTATGAGTCTTCATCTCTCAGGGCCAGGATCTATGTTTTCTATTTTCACTATTATGTTTTGATTTTTCGAGACTTTGAGTTAGTAGGGCTTGTCCCAACAACTCATCGATTTAGTATAGGCTTTCGGACTCATATAGATAAATTGACTTGTATCGAGTTTTATGAGATTTGCTATTTTGGGTTTTAAATTAGAATCTTCCAGTTAGCTTCAGCAATTATATTGCATTAGTTGTTTCTATTAATAAGTGATATTCTATGATTATTCCTTAAGGTCGACTTGGAGTCTTTTGGGGTTCCTTGTCCCATGTTACGGCTAGGAGTGTTAACTCGGGTCATGATAGAAGCTCGTGTCCATGAAGAGTAAGCTGGATTAATAGTTGTGTGTTGATGGAGTAATATATTACTATTAGAGATGAGTGGCTCGTGCCGAGTGAAACGCCGGACGGCGATTGTATTATGAGTGGCTCCGTATTCGAAGAGCATACGAACAAGCAGATGATGAGTGGGAGTAGGCACCACGCAGAGTACAATACATCATGAATTTCTAGTCAGTAATTCATGACTTAAGGAGACAAACATAAGACCCTTTGGAATGTGTGTACAAATATGAGGCCCGATGAATGATTGATCTGAGACCGAGGTTTGAGTACCGGACGCGTAATTGATGGTCTGAGCTAAATTGTTTATGTTCAATATGGACTTGATTCCATTTGCATTCCATGTGACTTGCTTACATTATAGACTTGTGGTGTTTTTGTTGTTTGATTTTGAGGTCATATACATGCATACATACATATACATACATATATATATATATATTCAATTGTTGGTGTCTTTTGCTTGCTTGTTGAGTTATAATATACGGTTGTTTATCATTCAAGGTCGGCCTATGATGCCTACCGGTACGTAGTGTTGTACGGATGCTACTCCTAAACTTCTTTTCACGGGGCGAGTGTGATCTAGGGATCTCTTCGAGACCCTATCTCTAACACTACTACTTGATCTATTTGAGGGCGAGCTGATTCTCTTCGGGCTACCACGGATCCTCTTTATTCCAGATGTTTATTCATTTTGCGAAATTTATGATCGGTCGATTGTTTATAGCCCTTTAACAACATTGACTCAAGAATTTGAAATTTTTATACAAGACTAATGTTATTTTCTGGTAAGGATAAAAGTAATGGTTATATTTTATTTAAAGGGGCGGAAATAAAAATTCTCGTGGGCCCAGTGATAGGACCGCTAGAATGGATGCCTTGTCTCCATGGAAGGACCGCTGCGGTGGCACAGCATTGCAAAAGTGAAGACGCAGATCGAACTCCGTAATTTTTCACTTTTAAAACCCGTATCTTGTTATAACAGGTCTAGTCATTAAAGGAATTCTTGACAACTTTTGGTTATTCTAGCGAGGAAAAATAGGGTGTCTAGAAAGTCAAGATTCCACCATTCTCCCGATTGAATTCTTCAATAAATGTTAGACTCGGTGCATAAAAATGGGGCACTCTTCGCTTCCTTGGCGGTAGCTAGCGCCCGAGTAGTTCTGGCTTACCTTTGTGTTAGAATATAATTAGTGAATCATACACTTGTGTACTATTGATGTACAATTGATGAGGTAGAGGTGTCATAAAATAATGATAACTTTCGATACAAAGGATTGTAGTGGCATAGTTATAAAAGTGGGGATTAATCCTAAGTATGAGAATATGTAAAAGTGAAACCTTGTTGATAATTAATAATGGGGGTGCACTCTTGATGTGATGTTCTTGATAAACTACTCTTGATGACATGTGATTGTAGTTGTTCTTGATTGTATATTTTGGGGGTGTAATCTTGGGCAAATGATTGTAATAATACGGATAAAGGAAAGAAGTGAGGTGATCAGACCTAGTTTTGGTTATATGAACTTGATGTTGCAATTTAACTTTATGAATGAAAAAACGTGAAATTTTGGTAGTATAATTTAACTAGATTAAGATGAATGCGAGGTAAGAAAATACTTGGTATTTGTGAGGGCACGTAATATCAAGGATTTGATAATTAAATTTGAGTTGCGTTGAAATGATTATTTTGCGTTAATGATTTTCTTTGTGAATGAATATGTTAAAGGGATAATTATGGGTCTAAGTAAGTTTTTCTTGGAAATAGGCAGGATGTAAATAATCGATAATTAATTTGAAAGAACCTAATTATGTGATAGATCCTTAAGTGAGAGGGTAGGAAAGGTTGAACTGATGAATTGTGAAGGTTACCTTATGTGTTTTATTATTATGATAGATGAAGTGAGACTTAGCTAATTGGATAAATAACTAGAAAGATAGCCGAGGTTACGATTATGAGCGTCAACTTTAGTGAGGACTATATGGGTTATGAATTGCTAAATATGATTAATTGGTTTCGAACGCTGATACGTAGAGGTAATGATGATTTAGTTTTTCTGTGAATGAACTTTGAGATGTAAATGTTGGTTTGTTGTTGTGAAATTTAAGTGCAATTGTAATAATCAATGTGTACTTATGAGGAGTCATATGTGTTGATTATATTAATAGCATGTTGAATTATCTTGGTGATTGTTGATTTATATATCTTTTTGAATTGTCATATGAGTTGGTGATGTAAATAAGCATATTAGATATATTGATGGAAGTTGGATAATGAGTTCTTATCCGAAGATTAGTGGCTTGTGTTTGAAGTGAGTATCGAATGAAGGCGACTACCATGCCAATGCATGCATGAATTTCTAGAGTATCTGAGGCCATGATTGAAAGGGCGAAAATAAGACCTACATTGTATTGTACGATTATTGTGATACGGATGTGTTCAGTTCTGTGACGATTCGTGCAAATGCTATGATATGCATGCAACTGTATGATAGAGATGACATAGATGTGTTATGATAGCACATACGACTTTGAGACAAATATAAGTGGCAGGTAATCTTGATATGTGTACAAACATCCGATAGGATGAATTTAAACTCTTGATTTAATTACCATGTGTTCAGTGTGCATATGATTGGCTACATAATTGTGTCTTACTTATATTGTAAGCCTTGATGTTAGATAAATTTATTTATTGATGGAAAAATGGTTGTATTCAAAATTATTGATAAATGTATTTGTGTTGTTATGTCATGTTCATTGGGATCCTAGGCCCAGAGACACGAGACCTAAAATCACGAATGGCTCCAAGTTGACCCATAGCATAAACATAGCAACTAAAGAGCATATATTAAAGCGGAAGCTGATGCTTAAACATGAATAAGCGGAAGTGTTGAATAACATAACGTATATCGAATGATAACTTCACAATGTTAAATCTAAAGCTAAACATGCTAGTCTATGTATAAGAAAGCCTATACTAGCGATGAATGGGACAAGCCCCGGCTATCTCCAGGTTTGGCTAAAATGACAACATCAAACTGAAATAATGAGACGCACTCGAACAATGAGGACTCACCCAAGGCAGGGCTAAGCGGAGTTGATAGGGAAGCGAGCTATCGCGGGCGGCTGGATCACACGAACCTATATCATGAGACAGGCTAACATAGAGTATGTGATAAGTACTTTGCATATGCGAATATATACGGTAAGTAAAACATTCTTAGTAAATGTTAGCAGAGCCATATATATATATATATAAATCATTAGATCATGAGAGTAAGGGCGTATCTTGGCCAGATACGAGACATACATAATAATAAGTTGATTATAATAACTAAACATAGTGACCCAAGATTTAGAAATAGAGATCATATGATTTTTCATAGCTGAAATCGTAAATAAAAGCTCATAAACTGATCATTGAGTCAAATTTGTTGTAAAACATAATATCATAAGTCATGAACATGAATACTTGAAATCATGAGGAACAATAGGGCTGCTTCATAACCAACACCATCATGATAGAGCTTACGTGATGCCCCAAATATCACACTCAAGTGGGCAGAGCCGTCCAAAACTTTACCGGGGCTAAAGATGATACCATAATATCGATATCAAGTTGATGCCCCTTGGGGCCAACAGAAAACTCTTTTGAGAGGTCCCAAATAATAATATACCTACGTTGGCGTGAAGTTTTGAGACCGAAAAACCTTGGAACCCCAAGATTACTCGGTGCTAGACACACTCCCAAAAATATTCATAGTCTCCCATCATTTTCAAGAAGATGAAATAATAACTGCGTACATAGTCTGAATATGAACATTGGGAATCTTGACCCAAAAACATATCATAGTACATTAGGATTCTTGACTCCAAACATATGATAGTGATCTTATTTGCCTTGGCTAAATCATGAAAACATACTTAACTTGTGTGGGCTTGCCCAAATTTTAAAATTATGCATACTTGAAATAGACTTCGTATGTCAAAATCATGAATTCATATGGGGGATTTATAAATATTCATTCATGCTCGATATCGATCATATTGAAATCATGAATCATAAGCTTGACTTTAAATAGACTTCGTATGTCAAAATCATGAATTCATATATGGGGGATTTATAAATATTCATTCATGCTCGATATCTGATCATACTTGAAATCATGAATCATAAGCTTGACTTTTCATGAATCTTGCATAATAGGGCATAATTTCGAATAACTTGAAATCATGAATTTATAATCAGATGGTGTATAAAATCTACTCATTAGACTTAAAACATACTTTAGAACATGAGGGGATTAGACCCATAAACATATCATGGAGAATTTCATAAAATTGGGTTAAAAACCTATAAATTCGTATACTTGGATTTATGAACTTGAGAAGAAATTTGGGCATAAAAGTGCAAGAAAACTTTCATTCATAGCCCTACATACCTGAATAAACTGATTCTCAAACTATCCTTGAAATCCCAAGAAAATTTGGCGAAGAATTGAGAGAATTCTAGCTTGATCTTCAAAGAGAAACTCAAAACTTTGCATGCATGGGAGTCTAATGACTTGATATAACACTCCTTTCAGGCTTAAAACAATGTAGTTTAGGAATTAGGAGCTTAGAAATTATGAAAACGCCCTTAATGATTCATCTAAAAAATGCAGATTGCTAGTTATAACAATCCAACCAACGAGTCATTGTAGGATATGATGACTCATTGGATCGTTCGTCGTTCCTTGGGGAATTTCTAGAACTTGACTGATCCCTCATCAATGATTGACAGGACGGGTCGTTACTTGCCCCAACGGGTCATTGCACCTGCCTGTTGTATCTGAAGCACTTTCGGTCTTTTGCTAAGATTCTAACCAACGACTGCTAGAGATGGATCGTCGTACGAAACAATGACCTGTTACTCTATCCGTTGCTTCCAGGGGAAATTCTGTTACTCTTTTGATTCTCTAACTGACAACCAAACAGGATGAGTTGTTACTTGAAATAACAACTCTTTGTGTCCTCTCGTCATTATTGACTCAAACTTGGGCATTTCCTAAACCCCATTCAACGGCCACTCAGGACGACCCGTTGGATCTTCCAACGAGTCATTGCTAGGCCCGTCGCTTACTAAAAGAAAAATCTGACAAGGGGATTACCACGAGGGACACAATGAGTTGTTGTTCCCTATAATGACTCATCCCTTGAGTTGTTCAATGATTCTGGTGCAATTTTCCATGATTTCTTTGATTCAATGCTAGGGTCTGAACTTAGGGATTTCCTGGGTGTTAAGCATACTAAAAAGCTAGGGAAGGAACTTAAATCCCAAAACTGAACAACTGAAACTGAAAACTAGTGGAGTGACTGACTCTAGACTCATATACATGTCTGAATTGAATTCATGAAACATACACGCATGCAATGACATGAAAGGAACTTAGAAACATAAACTTTACATGAAACTAAATAGAGTACTAGGGAGGAAACGAATACCTCATGCTGGAATTGAGCCAAAAGGAAAAAGATGCGGGTATCTACCCATCATATCTGCTTCAGCTTCCCTCGTAGCTCCCTCAACAATCTGATTCCTCCACAAAACCTTTACCGAAGCTACTTCTTTGTTTCTCAACTTCCAAACCTGATGATCGAGGATCTCAATCAAAATTTCTTCATATTATTCTTTACACCTAGCTCTCCACCAGAACAACCAAGACTAGATCACCAATCCACTTCTTTAATAGAGATATGCAGAAGACTGGATGTATCGAAGCTAACTCTGCTGGTAGCTCCAACTCATATTCCACCTTGCCAACTCGCCTCAGAATCCTATAAGGACCGACATATCGGGGAATAAGCTTCCCTTTCTTTCCAAACCTCATCACTCCCTTCATGCAAGACACCTTCATAAACACTCAATCATCAACCTCAAACTCAAGCTCTCTCCGTTAACATCCGCATAAGATTTCTAATGACTCTGAGTTGTCTTCAGCCTTTTCCTAATAAGATGGAATTTTTTCATGGCCTCATGAACTGAATATGGTCCTATCAACGTACCCTCACCTACTTCAAACCATCTGATAGGTGATCTACACCTTCACCCATAAAGAGCCTTAAATGGACCCATCTGAATGTTGGAGTGGTAACTGTTATTGCAAGCAAACTCGATGAGAGGCAAGTTATCATCCCAACTACCCTTGAAATCAATCACACATGCTCTCAACATATCCTCAAGGGTCTGAATGGTCCGCTCGACCTGACCATCTGTTTGCAGGTGAAAAATTATTCTAAGCTTGACCTAAGTACCAAGTAACTTATGAAAAGATCTCCAAAACTGAGAGGTGAACTACGTTCCCCTATCTGAGATGATGGACAAAGGAACTCCATGCAACCAAACAAACTCCCGAATATACAATCTAGCATAATCCTCAACTAAATCGGTAGTTCTGACCGATAAGAAATGCGCTGCTTTGGTCAACCTATCTACAACCACCTAAATGAAGTCATACTATCAGCATGTACAAGGTAAACCTGTAATGAAGTTCATATTAATCTCTTTCAACTTGTAAGTAGGAATACTAATATCCTGAAGCTCATGCCTAGGTCTTTGATGCTCAACCTTCACCTGCTGGCAATTTGAACACTTAGCCACGAACTCTGTTATGTCCTTTTTCATACCATTCCACCAATAGACTTCCAGTAGGTCATGGTACATCTTGGTAGCACCTGGGTGGATAGAATACCGAGAATCATGATCTTCGCTCAACATCTGCTCTCACAAGTCATCTACCGCTGGCTCACATAATCGACCCTGATATCAGAGTATACCATCTCCCCCTTGGGAGAAGACCTCTACTTTTTGACTTCGAATTGATTCCTTCAACTTTACCAAGATAGGATCCTCATCTTGCTTAGCCTTGACCTCGGTCACCAATAAAGATTCGAACCCATTCTAAACAATGACACCACCATCTATTGAGTCAACAAGGAGAACCCCTAAAATGAACAAGCCTGTGGACATCCTTTGTTAAATCCTTCCTTCGATCCTCAACATGAGACACACTCTCCAAGGACAGCCTACTAAGAGCATGTGTCGACGAGTAAAAAGGGACTGCCTGGGATTGAAGAAAACCAACATCCACAGAAGCAAATTTAGCAAACCCATTTCGGGACGCTTGTTTAAGTCCCAGTTCAATCGAATATTGATTTTTATATTCTTTTATCTGTTAGAAAAAGAGATAATCTACTATTTTTCCTTTTAGAAAATCAAAAAATTCAGATAAATTGGCGAGGTCTCATTATTTAATTAAGAAATTCAATTGTTGGTCATTAAAGAATACAAAAGAAAGAAGTTTGAAGCCCAAATGATAAAGGATACTCATGTCATAGTCCTTGAGAAGCTCTAGCCATCTCCTTTGCCGCAAATTTAGGTCCTTCTGAGTCAACACATACTAAAGGCTCTTGTGGTCCATGAACATATCCACATGGACCCATACAAGTAGTGCCTCCAAATATTCAATGCAAACACCAATGCTGCCAACTCTAGGTCATGCGTCGGATAATTCTTCTCATGAGTCTTAAACTGTCTAGAGGCATACACAATGACCTTACATACTGCATCAACATACAATCAAGACCAACCCTAGAGGCATCACAATACACAACGAAACCATTCATTCCCTATGGTAGGGTCAATACTGGGGCTGAAGTGAGTCGAGTCTCTAACTCCTAAAAGATATTCTCACAGGCATTTGACCACTGAAATTTGACCTTCTTCTGGGTCAACATAGTCAATGGTGCTGCAACGGATCCCTTAATAAACCTATTGTAGTAGCCAGTTAAACCCAAGAAGCTCCTGATATCTGAAGGACTAACTGGTCTAGGTCAATTCTTCACAGCCTCTCTTTTAAGAGTCCACCTATACACCCTCGCTAGACACCACGTGGCCTAAAAATACTACTGAGTTCAACCAAAACTTACACTTGCTGAATTTAGCAAACAACTGTCGATCCTTGAGAGTCTGCAACACAATCCTCAAGTGAGCGGCATGCTCCTCCTTGATCCAAGAATATATGAGAATATCATATATGAAGACAATCATGAACATCTCCAAATACTGCTTGAATACCCTATTCATCAAGTCCATAAAAGCTACAGGAGTATTCGTTAGTCCAAAAGACATAATTACAAACTCATAGTGACCATACCTAATCCTAAAAGTTGTCTTCAGAATATCACTCTCTCTAACTCTGAGCTAATAATAATCGGATCTGAGGTCTATCTTTGAGAATCAGTTAGCATCCTGAAGTTGGTCAAATAAGTCATTAATCCTGGAGAGGAGATACTTTTTCTTAATTGTGACCTTGTTCAACTGCCGATAATGCACATTCTAAGAGAACCATCCTTCTTTGAATAAAGTGAACTAGAGCACCCTATAGGGATTTACTAGGCCTGATGAAACCCTTATCTAGGAGATCTTTCAAATTCTCTTTCAACTCTTTAAGCTCAATTGGATCCATTCTGAGGAACATGGGTCATTTCCTGTTGGTTGACGGAAGCGGTCATAGCCTGTGCCAACATCTGAAATGCCGCTCTAAACTCGGCATGAGTTATCTGCTCAGGCAAAAGATCTGTTAGTGTTGGCAGGGCTTGCTGATGCCCATCTCTGTTTTCATTTTCATGGCCATTTTCATTGTCATTCCTTCTACCATTCACTCGGCGTGGAGTTATATTTCTGTAAATGTATATAACACGAGTTAGAAGGATAAATAGATACTTCATCACACAACATAGATCATGAAAGAAGGAAAATTTCCTAAAACGTCTTGTAGCCTCTAACTCATAAGTGTGGTGCGCTTCACACCCATGAAAAGGACTTTACTCAATATGGCTTTCATACACTCTAAGACCGTCTAAACCTTTGCTCTAAAATCAATTTTGTCACAACCCGAGCTGAGACCTCGAACCAAGTCACGAGATCTAGAATCACGAATGTCACCAAGTCGACCCATGGCATCAACATAGCAACTAAAGAGCATATATTAAAGCGGAAGCTAATAACTTAAACATGAATAAGCGGAAGTCTGAATAACATAACATATACCGAACGATAACTTCACAATACTAAATCTCAAGCTAAACATGCTAGTCTATGTTTGAAAGCCTCTACTAACTGATGAGATACTGGGACAATCCCCCAGCTATCTCCAAGTATGAAACAAAATGGAAACACTAAACTAAAATGATAGACGCCCTCGAACAATAAGGACTCACCTAAGGCAGTGCTGAACTGAGATGATAAGGAAAGCAAGCTATCGGCGAAACTGGACTGGATCACCTGAACCTATATCATAAAATGATATAGCATAGAGTATTCGGTCAGTACTTTGAATATACTGAGTATGTAAGGTAAGTAAAACATGCTTGGTAAATGTTAACTGAAATCATACATATAAATATAAATCATTAGATCATAAGAGTAAGGACTGCATGCTGAAAAATGAATCTGGGGAATACATAATCAATAAGATGATTATAATAACTAAACGTAGTGACCCAAGATTTATAAATATAAATCATATGAATTTTCATAGCTGAAATCGTAAGTAAAAGCCCATAAACTAATCATTAGGTCAAATTCGTTGTAAAATATAATATCATAAGTCATGAACATGAATAACTCAAATCATAAGGAATAATGGGAGACTCATCATAATTGATACTATCATGATAGAGCTTACGTGATACCCCAACTATCACACTCAAGTTGGTAGAGCTGTCCAAAATCTTGTCAGGGCTAAGGACGCTACCATGATATCGATATCAAGCTGAGGCCCCTTAGGGGCATGGGGAAAACTTTTTTGAGAGGTCCCAAATAATGATATACCTATGTTGGCGCGTAGTTCTGAGACTGAGGAACCTTGAAACCCAAAGACTATTCGGTGCTAGACACTACTCCCAAAAATATGCATAGTGCTCCCATCATTTTTCAATGAAGCTGAAGTCATAATTACGTGCATAGTCTGAAATCTGAACATTGGGAGTCTTGACTCCAAAACATATCATAAGCTGCATTAGGAGTCTTGATTTCAAATATATGATAAGTTGATCTTATTAGCCTTGACTAAATCATGAAAACATACTTAACTTGTGTGGGCTTGCCCAAATATTAAATCATGCATACTTGAAATACACTTCATAAGTCAAAATCATGGATTCATATATAGAAAATTTATAAATATTCATTCATGCTCGATATCTCATCATACTTGAAATCACGAATCATAAGCTTGACTTTTCATGAATCTTGCATAATAGGATATAATTTCTAATAAGTTGAAATCATAAATTTGTAATCAAATGGTGTATAAAACCTTTTTATTAGACTTAAAATATATTTTAGACCATGAGGGGATTAGACCCATAAACATATCATAGAGAATTTCATAAAATTGGTTTAAAACCCTATAAATCCATATACATGAATTAGGACTTGAATTCATGAAATTAAGGAGAAATTTGGGCATGAGAGTGAAATAACACTCTCATTCATAGCCCTACATACCTGGGTAAACTAATTCTCAAACTATCCTTGAAAGCCCAAGAGAATTTAGGGAAGAATTAAGAGAATTCTAGCTTGATCTTCAGAGAGAAACTCAAAACTTTGCATGCCAGGAGTCTAATGACTTGAGATAAGATAAACTCTCTTAAAACACTTCTTTCCAGGCTTAAAATGACATTTTAGGAATTTGGAGCTTAGAAATTACAAAAATTTCCTAATGATCCTTTGTTCCTTGGGGTATTTATAGAACTTGGTTGATCCGTCACCAACATTTGACAGGACAGGTTGTTACTCGCCCCAACGGGTCATTGCACCTGCCTATTGTATTTGAAGCATTTTTCGTCTTTTGCTTAGGTTCTAACCAATGACTGCTAGGGACAGATCATCGTACGAAACAGCGACCCATCACTCCATTCATTGCTTCTAGGGGAAATTCTATTACTCTTCTAATTCTCTAACCGATAACCAAATAGGACGAGTCGTTACTTGAAACAATGGCTTATCGTGTCCTCTCATCGTCACTGACTCAGACTTAGGCATTTTCTGAACCCCATTCAACAACCACTCAGGATGACCCATTGGATCTTCCATTGAGTCTTTGATAGGCCCGTCGTTTAATGAAAAAATCTAATATGGGGCTTACCATGAGGAGCATAACGGGTCATTGTTCCCTATAACGACTCGTCCCTTGAGTCGTTCAATGACTCTGGTGTAATTTTTTTTATTTTTCTTATTCAATCCTTGGGTCTGAACTTAGGGACTTTCTGGGTGTTACATGTTGCTGGGTTGATCCTGATTGTGGAAATAAAATAAATAATTATGATAGGATGAAAAGTGAGAGGATATGTATATTTACGCGAGTGTAGATTGCTAAATTTTTTGAATAATATTAGACCTTGTTTAATTAAGGAAGTGTTGAAAAATAGAGGTTGTCAGCGAAGTCAAGTTACTGCCTAGAGCAGTATCGCTACAACAGTAAAAATTCCGCTGCAGCGAGACCACGACAGTGGTCAAGTCATTGCTGCAACAAGACGTAATCAATATACAAGCCATCCTTGTGGCTAAATATCGAGTAAAGAAATATGGGAGTATTATTAAATGATGCAAATAAATAAAAGGAATGTAATTGGATTGATAATATGTTGAGTTGTTAAAATTGATAGATTGATTGCACATTAATTTTACATTGTTGCGTGAACTAATATTAGTCGGCCGATGATGCCTACCAGTATGTGTGGTGTATTGATACTACCTTGCTACACCTTTTCTGGTGTAGGTTGTTGCAGGTGATTTACAGTCTCATGATTGACGTGACGATACTCAGCATCAGCTTTTGCATTCTCTCTCCAGACGAAGCTGTGTCTTTTCTTTGTTATTCAGTATTCTAAATAGAGCCCTTGTACCTGTTCAGACTAGATCTTTGGGAAGAGTCAGTTTTGGAAACTTTTTAATGATTTATTATATTGAGTTAATTGAAAGAAACTACGAATTGATGATTTTATTGGAATAGAAATCCGTTATATGTCAATGACTCTATTATTGCATTAAAAATGGTGTTTTTAAAGAGGTTCTCCTGGCGAACTAGAGTCAAGTAGGTGCTCATATGACCCCCCCCCCTGGGTCGTGTGAAGTTGGTATCAGAGGTTCTAGGTTACCGGTCTCACAAGTACAAAAGCAAAATCAAGTAGAGTTCCACGGATTGGTGTGTAGAGGTCCACATATAATCTTTGGAAGGCTACAAGACATCTAGGAAGTTTTCACTTTATTTCTCTCTTATCGTGCAATCTGAATTTTCATTCGTCTGGGTTGAGTCCAATTGATATTTGGAGAAATCCAATTGGTATCTTGATGGATCAATAGGTATCTATGAGATTCCAATTGATATCTGATGATGTAGATTTTTGTGCAGTACGAGATAATAGTGGTATGCGATAAAAAATAACGAACAAGGAACTACAAAGTCTAGGAGACTAGTGGCCTAGAAATTGCATTCTTCTTAGCAAGTTCTCACTACAGCAAGATGGGTCTCGCTATTGAGGACTTGCTACAGTGAGTAATGAGCTGTCATAGTGGGTCCGCTGCATTGAGAAGGCGATCAGTGCAGCAGATGGCTGCTAGGCAGAACCCAATCCCCTGTTTAGAAAATCTTACGACTATTCTAAAGTTGCGAGATAAGTATATACATAGATACAAGAACTGCTAGTAATGATAATTAGAGAGCCCGGAACAAGGCCAGTATCATTCAGATGCCAAACGGGCACTCTTACATCAAAATAGGAATTAAGAAGAGTTTTCCAAAAACCAATAAAACAAAAGGATGAGAATTATCTTACAAGCCCTAAACGGGGGCAACCAAATCAATCAACTAAGAGGAGTAGAGGAGAGAGGTACACCTTGGCCATGTCTAACTAGAGGCCTTGTCACTTCTACCGCTAAGATCATCAGCCACCTCGCCCTCGAACTCATTGAGGAAGGAGAACTTTGGGATGTCCTCTTTGGCCACCCAAGGTATCCTAGATCCATGGGATAGGGTCTTCAGGATCTTGTTAATTCCCTTCTACATCCGGATGAAGATCTTGTCCCAAGAGCGCCGCTTCCTCTTCTCTCTCTATCCAGGTACTCTCTGAGCTCTGCATGGACATGGGCCAAGGAGGAAATTTCTCTCTACACTCCCGTTGGGTCCTAGTAGTTGCACTATATGGCCTATCACCTAAGGGAGGTCTGGGAAAACCACTCAATAGCTCCCGCATAGCGGCCATCTCTATCTCAATCGCTCAAATGGACCAGCAGGCCTAGAAGGGCTAGCCACACTTCCCTCGCCATCAAAGACCACCCTTTTCTTCTTCTTGGCCCTCCCTGGTGCACCTTTCACCTCAAGGGGTCAAAGGGCACATCGCACAATACCATACCCTGGCCTCCTTCTGCACCTTGGCCAGCTTGCAAAGAAGAGTAATGAAAGGGAAAGGGTAGGCCAGTAACACTCTTGACCGAGAAATACCTTTATTCATCTTCTATCTGTGCCCTCACATTAATCGGCACCCCACTTAAAATACAGGCCACCACCAAAGTTCGGGAGTAGGTCACGTCGGTGGCATTGGTGGATGGGCGGATCCTTCAGGACACCAAGTTAAACCACCTCTTGGCCTTAGTAGTAAAGTGAGTGCCCTAATGCCAGTGCGGGTGATACCCC
>JACEIK010004563.1:0-22666 GCA_018107945.1 Datura stramonium | reverse complement strand
AATTTATAAAAAATAGAAAAATAATTACATAAATAGTTTTTACCATGTGGTTACCATGTATCAATTTTTTTACCTTCTCTCTCCAATCCTAATTCTCATATTTTGCTCCATTTAAAACACCATTTTTTCATTTTCAGAACTCTTTCAATATTTTCTTCGATTTTTCCTCTTACGATTTTCATCCGTTTTTCTCTCTCAAGATCCTCCATTATTCTGTGATTCTTACGTAAGTTTTTACCTTTTTTGTTGTGTATTTCACTTATTTTACTTCATAATCTTTTCTAACATCTTAAAATTTTAGGATTTTTATCAAAGTATAATCTTGTTTAAAAATGACAGATGAATCATCTTCTAGAAGACTAACCCAAGGGTGGAATAGGTTTCGCCGACAATACTGTAACTGTGAAGATAAACCTAGGTATCCGGCGAAGGCCACCATGCCGAATAAATCAAAGCAAAATTTTAAAATAGTTCTTCTCCATTTCGACTTTTTGAGAAGATTAAAAACTCAAAAAAGTCAAAACCGCTAAATTAAACCCTTGACTTGCTACTATTCCTTCGATTTCACTACACTCTCAAAAAAAAATTACAAAAATTTTCAAAAAAAAAAACAACTGAGAAATTAATGGGGTTTCTTCTTTCTGTTCTTAGAACAAATTTGTGAAAGAACAACAGAAGATAAACAATGGAGGAGAAAGAAAGTTTTTTTTTTTCAAGAAGAGAGCTTTTGGATACATGTATCAATATCAGATTTTTTTTTAATTTTTCAGTGAAACACATAACTTTTATTTAGGTAGTGAGTTTTTGATACATGTATCAGTATCAGATTTTAAATAATTTCAGAATAGTAATGCACCAATGTATTGCTTTGTGGATATCAATACATTTGTACCAATTGCTATTAGTATGTATCAATATTTTTCAGTGTTACATGAATGTAAATTACCCATATTTGCTTTGTGTATCACTTTAGGAATCTTTGCCCATTATTGCATTTTTACCCATGTATTAGTATCTTGAATAAATTAAAAATTGGGAAATTACCTTCATATTTATCAATGTATGACAACTATATCAATTTTTATAAAACATATAATGTTATAAAATTTTGCAGATTATAGACTCTTTGATTGTGTATTTATTTTTAGTATGTATCAATATTTTTAGTGAAACACATAACTTTCATTTGGATGGATGAGTTGTTGATACATGTATCAATATAGATACATGTATCAATTTCTGAATGTAGATAGTTAAGTTTAGATATATGTATCAGTATCGGGATTTATCAAAAAGTAATTCCCCCCGAAATTTGCGATATTTTGAAATTTTTGCGAATATGAATTAATTGTTTTAACTTTTCTAAATATGGTAAAAAAACAATCGAGATCAAAATAGAGAGAGATTTTCTCCCACTAAATATGCAAGTTTAGTTAATTAGATATTAAATAGAGTCATTATATGAGGAAATTAAGGGTTTGAATTTAATGACATTGATTACGCTGAGTCTGTTTTGGTGTAACAGATGACATACATTAAGGAGGGTTTTAAGGGTTTGATACTCTGATATAAGTCTAATCCTTATAGAAAACGGTATCAAAAAAGTAAAAAAAATCATTATTAAATTATTAAATATCGCTAGTTTCTGTAATTAGTTTTAGGAATAGCGCTATTTATGAAAATTTCTCTATATTATACACCTATATTATATTTGAGGTAAAAAAACATTTGAACATTAAATCAATGCGCTGAGATTCTCAAGTCTGTCCTATATAAAAAAAACAAAATGAACAGACTTATGTTCTACTCATTTAGATTTAGCATAGAAATATTGAAGCTAAGATTAGTATTTGGAAGTTACAATGCACGAATAAAATATTAAAATATTTATACTACTTGTCTGATATTGTATCTTGTCTTGCATCTCATGAAAAATAGCATTCTTGTATTTTTTTTTCCATTCAAATTATTTCATCTGTGAATATCCGTCCAACTTCCCTTTAATTACCAGTTTATTACAAGTTTAAAAAAAAATCATATCTGTCTTTATAATCGCCTAAATTACAGAGGTTAATCTAGTTGACATATTATATGTGTCGAAAGAACTAGCCTTTGGTGGTTATTAAGAACATATTGTCCTTGATCATCTATATGTGGTTGTAGTAATATTATTTTACTATGTTTTATTTCATCATTTTCATTTGTATATAATTATTATATTAATTACCTCTCAAATTAGGTGTTGAAGAGAAAAGTGACGTTTGATAACGTCAATGTAACTATTCCTCAACAAAATAGAGTAGTTTTGGCTATCGCATCAAAACTCCTTAACTCTTATTATAATAAATATACTTTTATTTCTCAGAAAGTGCAGCTCTCAAAGGGTACTTATGTTGAACATTATTGATGAAGTGATAACTAGTTTTATTATGTTCAGTGATTTCAGTATCATTATATTATACTGATAAAAGATAAAAGAGTACTTGAAACTAAATAAATCAATACACTTCTCAAGCCTATCCTAAATCAAGAACTAGACGGACAAATTTGTGTTCTATTCATTTAAATTCCACACAAAAATTTAGACTTGAGATTGGTATTTGAGAGTTTCAATGCAAAAATAAAATGTTAAAACATTCATATCACCTGCCTAATATTGTATCTTATCTTGCAGCTTGTTAATAATAACACTCTTTTGTTCTTTTTCCATCCAAATTGCTCCATCTTTGAATATCATCTTGTATTGAAGATGAAGATATAAATACCTCTAATATATATCTCCGCCCCCTCGCCCCCAACCCAAAAAAAAAAAAAGAAACTTTCGGATATGATACATGTCAAATAGCATAACATGTAGCTAATGAAAAAACTTGAATTTTATGGTCCAAACAAGCTAAAAGTATCATATGTATCATAGACATACATGGAAAGCCTCCTAGTGTATGTAAATTGAGTTCTCCCAAAAAGTTTCGCAAATTTACAAACTAGCCTCTTTATAGAACATGACCAAAATTTCAATAACTTCTTTTTCTCATACACTATTTTAAGGAGAAATAAAGAGATGAAAGATTTTATTAAGCTAAATACATAAAAAGATCCTCATTGAAGCACACTTGAACTTGGAGCCTAAATCCTTTGGAGGTCCCAACTTCCCTTGATTATCAGTTTATTACAAGTTTTTAAAAAGTCATATTTGCTTTTATAATCGCCTAAAAATAGAGAGGTCAATTTAGTAGTCATATTGTATGTGTGGAAAAAATAAGCATTTGGTGGTTATTAAGAACATATTGCCCTTAATCACTTATATATGATTATACTAATATTATTTTACTATCTTATCTCATCATCTTCATCTTTTGTATGTGATTATTATATTAATTACCTCTCAAATAAAGTGCAGAAGAAAATGTTGACGTTTGATAATATTAATATATATCTTCCTTAATAAAATAACAAAATAACAATTTTGGCTATAGAAACTTAACTCCTTTTTTTAAAAAAAACAAATGGCCATTGGGCCTTATTATTAAACTGAAAAAAATAAAGCAAGTTAGGACCAGGATCAACAAATAGAGCCGGCCCAAAATACCAAAGGAAATGGGGCTAATATAGAATAGGAAAGAACACTCTTTAGAAGCCTCTTTTAACCCAGCTCTACTCTTGCCAGCTGACATCGGAGCTCCTTCTTCGCCGCCTCAGCAACTTCGCCAGGCCTTGCTACTTCAGGTAAATCGCTCCTTGGTCTTCTTAAGCTTCTTATACAGATCTGGTTGATCTATATGTCCTTTTCTACAGCTTCAAATCTCACCTTCAGAGGGTAATCTGGACTGCATTGTGCTTACAGACCACATAGATTTGATTCTCTGGTAGCTCGCCCTTCTCTCCCAACTCTGCTCTTTTACCCATTTCTTGGAATCCTACTCTATTGAGGTCTTCCAACAGATTGAGCCTCAAATGAGATCAATACCACACGTTAGATAGACCATCAGTAGAATATTTATCAAAAATGGATTAAAGACATTCTGTTGTTGTAGTTGTTATATTCTTCTGTCGCTGCTTGTCTACTATAGTGAGACTAGACAACCAACACTAAATTCTGATGATTAGTACTTGGTTTGTAACCCATACGTGAGTTTCGATGCCTTGATCTGATTCCACATCAAACACCTCAAGCTCTCACCAGGTGCAATGGACTCCAGATTAAACTGAACCTTGTTCAGATATTTCTTCTCCGTATGTTCTCCCGACCAAGTCTAATCTTCATCTCATTGAACTGAAAACAGGTGTTTTAACACTAATCTTGTACTATCTACACTGTAAGGAGCTTCTAGTATTTAAAATCAGTGTTAAACTACTCTATTTTTTCTTCTTGCTTGTCTTTGTTTCTTGTTGCTCTATGTTTTGCTTGTTCTAGTGTAAGGAACTTATGATTTATCTGAATTAATAATCTTCCTTCCTGCGCTTGAAACCTGCTAAAAATTATTGAATGTTAATTCTTCTGCAAAATCAAAAACTATGTTAGTAAAATAATCAGTCAGTTTGTTTCCCTCCCTTAGCACATGACAGAATTGGACTTCCTTGTCTCTTCTTAGATCCTCAATAGCTCAAACTTCCATAGCAAAACTCCAAGGCACCTTCTAACTCCCTAATAATGCCTTTATCATGATTACAAAATCTGTTTCTATTACCACAGGAAGAAGGTGTAGAACAAAGAATTCCAATCCATACTGTATAATAGCAGCCTCTGCCCTCAAGTTTGTTCCATTAGGTAACCTTCTACTCTTTGCATACAGAATATCACCTAGTTCATTCCTAACACAAAAGGCCATAAAGCTTGGTCCTGGGTTTCCTTTAACTGCTGCATCTGTTTTACATTTATACCATCTTGGTGTAGGGAGCTGCTAGTAAACCGTTGCCCATCTAATAGTTGGCCTATGATTTTCCAACTACTCTATCAACATAGGCCAAGAGCAAGAAAAATTCCCCACTTTAGGAAATTTCAACTGAATAAATGGTACAAAGTTCTACTAATATCATTTATGACTCTATTGTAAGAGTAGGAACTCTCATAAATTATTGTATTCCTCCATTTCCAGATGTACCATAGAACCACTGTTGGGCTGACTTCATATAATGCTTTCACTTTTTCATTTCCTTCTGCTTCCCACCATTTATAAATTGTTTGCTTTAGCTGTATAAATGGTTCCTAAATTCCATTAGCTCTTTTAAAATAATATCATATCCTTGAGGTCATTTTCCCTATAAGGAACATATGCTCCATGGTTTCCTGTTTAGGACATGAGAAACATACACACCTTGATACCACAGAGTATCCTATTCTGGTTAACACTTCATCAATAGGAATTTTTGCTTTCCACAACTTTCATAGAAAGAAAGATATTTTAAATGGTAATCCTTTTATCCATATCTTCTCATAGTGAGATTGTTTGTTCTTTCTCTTTCTCAGTAAGTTCCAGGCACTACTGATTGTAAACTTTCCATTTCCTGTTGGCATCCACCATAGTCTATCATATTTTCTATACTTCTCAAATTACCCACTTTTTTCTAAATCTTATTCATAATATGAGCAGGGAGTAGTTATTGTAATTTAGCATAGTTCCATTGTCCCTCTTGCATCACTTATGCTAATTCATCTGATGTCTCATCTATAACGATTCCCTCCCAAGCCTGTAAAAAAATTGGGCCTAACTGTGTCCAATTATCAAACCAAATGCTAGATGTCCCACTTCTAGGTTCCCACCATATAACATTCTCCTATACATTTCTATTCTCCAGCATCTTCTTTCATAGTTGAGACCCACCCCTCCACTATACCAGTATTGAAATATTTTTTTATAATATTTATCCACATAAAATCTGTCCATAATGATCTACCTGTCCTGAACTTCCACCACAGTTTGGCTGATATAGCTTTAGACACATCAAACATGGACCTAAACCCCAATCCACCTTCCTGTTTTGGGAAGCAAACCTCTTCCCAAGCAGACCAATGTCTGCTCTTTCCATCTTCTTTATTGCTCCAAAAACATTTAGCAAATATCTTTTGAATTTCAATCAACACACATTTAGGAGGTGTGATGGCTGATAAATGTGTATTGGCACACTTTGAAGGACACTAGTAATCAACACTGTTTTTTCCCATAAGATAACAGCTTCCCTTTCCATGCTTGTAATTTATCCTTCAATTTCTTGATCATCTCATTGTAATGATTTTTTCTCTTCCTGGGTGATAGGACACACTAAGTATGTCATAGGAAACTGACCTGTGACCATACCTGCACACTATTCCGCTAGCTGTACCAATGAATTTTGTGTGCTAATATGCATGAAGAAAGCACTTTTAGCCTTGTTTATTTTCTGACCTGATTGAACCTCATATTTATGTGATATCTTCATAATCATCTTCTATGATGATTCATGAGCTGCTTCAAATATAATAGTATCATCTGCATAGGTTAGGTGGTTCAACTTTGCACTCCACTTAGGCATCCCATATCCAACATATAAGCTTTTCTCAAATGATGCAATCAAAGCCCTAGACATAACCTCATCTAATAAAATGAATAAAGCAGGGGATAGAGGGTCTCCCTATTTTACTCCTCTAGTGGAGTGAAAAAAATTCATATGTTTTCCCATTTAGTAGAATTAGCTACAAGTCTCCAAATCATATCAATAAAGATTTCAGAAAAACCTATCTTCCTTAGCACCCTGGTAAGATATAACCATGAAATTCTATCATAAGCCTTTGTCATATTCAGCTTGATTACCATATTAGCAGGTTTTCGCTTCATTCTCATATCAGTGACAATTTCCTGTGTTAACAATACATTTTCAATTATACTTCTCCGTTTCACAAAGCTTGATTGATATGGAGATATCAGGACTGGTAGCAATTTCTCTAGTCTGTTATGCACCACCCCAGATATTATTTTATTGATAAAATTGCTCAAGTTGATAGGCCTCATATCTGAGAAAGTCTGCACATCACTTTTTTTGGTAATAATACCAAATTAGTATGTGATTGACTTTGGTAATGTATTCCCTTTCAAAAGATCTTGCACAACCTTCAACACATCTTCTTTTATAATCTCCCAACATTTCTGATAAAAGCACCCAGATAACCCATCAGGCCCACTTGTGTTGTCTCTGTTTAAAGCAAAAATAGCTTCCTTGACCTCTTCTAAAGCTGTGCTTCTGCCTAGTTCTGCATTGTCCTCCAAAGACACCCTTTTATCCCACGATATGTTTTAATAAACTGTAATCAGTGGCCTCCTCCTGTGAGAACTGTTTAAGGTAATATTGGATAGCCTCTCTCGCCAGCATCTCCTCTCCCCCTACCCAATTTCCCTCTGAGTCTTGTATTCTCTATAATTGCATTATTTTCCTCCTCTCATTCACCAGATTATAGAAAGATCTGGTGTTTCTATCCCTTTCTTAGAACCGTGTAGCCCCAAGCCTTTTGTTTCCATAATTCCTCCTCAAAGTGAAGATATTTTTTATATTCTGCTTGTGCCTTCTGCATCACAATTCTATTTTCTTCTGTCAGCTCCTCTTCAAATAGATCTTCCTTGAGCTTAGCAATCTCCTCTCTGATGATTAATTGCTTGAATATGTCACCAAATGTATCTATGTTCCATTTTGTCAATGCTACTTTGATCTTCTTCACCTTCTGTTTAAAGGCATAACAAGCATTTTCCTGTGTTTCCGTTCTCTAGTAGAGCTTAACCACATCTAAAAAACTTTCATGTTCAGTTCAAAACTTCTGAAATTTTGAAAGGTTTAGATATGTGCTAAGTACTTCTCCACATGAAAATAGAAGGGGTGCATGATCTGATCATGTCCTTAATAGATGTTCCACCTCTACCTTTCCCGTCCAGCTCTGAAAAACTTAATTAATAACTACTTTGTCTAGTCTTTTGAATATGCAATCAGCTGCAACCCTTCCATTCCACCAGGTGAATGGACTACCTTTGAAATTTACTTCAAATAGCCCATATGAGTCAATACAACAAGCAAACACTTCGTATTTTGAGGGGTACATAGGAAATCCACCAATCTTTTCTTCCTTATTAAGAATGACATTAAAGTCCCCTCCAACCAGCCATATCTGATCCGTATTATGTGTAGTTTGATACAGACTATCCCATAACTCTAGTCTATCAGTTGCATCACATCTAGCACACTAGGGTGGTTATCAAAGTTTTACCCTTCTCTTGTATGAACAGCTTCAGAGTAACCTGTTGTGTGGTATCTGACGCAATTTCAAAATCCACCCCATCATTCACAAGAATACCAAATCTTACCATTACAGTTGGTACCTGCTTGTGTTAGCCCCAACCTTCTCTTGTTTCTTTGTATGTGTTTCTTCTGCTGAAATGGTTCTAGTAGTGCTATAAATATGAATTTATGGTGTCGGTGCAACATTTGTACCCTATGAAAGGATTTCTATGATTTAACTGATCTAATATTCCAAATAAAGGACTTCATCATCATTTCACTGAATGCTTGGCAACAACAACCCTTTTTGGAATAACCCTTGTGGGATTTAGTATCTCTGTTGCACTTGTTTTCTTGCTTCTCTTTGCTGTTTTTGTTTCTCATTTGTTGTTTGTGTCAGCCTCTAGGATTTCTTGTGATTCTACATCCTTCTCCCCTTCTATACTGTCGTGTTCTTCTTATTTTGTGCTCTTCTCCATTCCCAACTCTTTGGCATGAGATACTATGTCATGCAAAACCTTATTAGGAGAGTTTTTTCCATGAGTTGTATTCTGGGTCTCATAATCTGCCTTGTTCTAATTCTTCCCCGTTGTTGTTTCCCTTTGCTCATTTTGGCCTGTATCTCTTACTTGTGCCTCTGTTGTGTTGTCTACCTCTGAAACATCAAGATCTTTCATTAAGTTCTTCTCCCTGCCATCTTTTTTCTCAACCTTTTCTCCTCATTTCTCTTTCCTGCATTGACCCCTTATTACTCCCTAGAGATGAACTCTCCCCTTCAGTAAAGTCCACCTTCTTAAAACCATTCTCTTTATCCAAACTTTTATTGCTCTGCTCATCCTCAACTTCATTCTCCCCTTCCTTTGCTATGCATTCTGAATTGCCCATGCCCTCAATTTCTTTTTCTGTTAGTTTATGAGCAGATTTCTTCTCTGTTTCTGCTGATGTGCCCTCCCCTTTGCTCTGAAAGTCTACTTATTTCTGCCCCTGTGCATTTTTGTTCTCAACCTTCAAATCTGTGTGTCTACCAGTCTGCAGCATATTTACTTCTGAACCTTGTGTTTCATTATTTTCCTACTCCTCTTCCACCTGTAGAGCATTGTATTTGTTTTGTGTTTAGACCTCCTTGACATTTTGCACTTGTTTCCTTTGTTGTTCATCTCTACTTGGCTGTGTGTTCTATTCTTTATGCTGGTTACACTTTGAAAAGACCCTCTTATCTTTGACAGAATTCCATTCTTCAAGATTACCAACTATTTTGCCACTAGCTAGTTTTCTAGGAAAGCTACCAGTCTGTTGTATATGTCTCTGTTTTCCTTGTGTGACTCCCTTATAGTGGCACTTCTTGTCTTCCTCCTAGCTTTAATCCATTTTTCTCCGATTGTAGTATGCTATGTTGTTGTTGTGTCAATGCTAGATGCAAAATTCTACACTCTACCTCATTGTGACCTTGCAGCCTGCATTCCTTGCAATACTTTGGAAGATAGTCACATTTAATTGTAACCCTCTCCGTCTTTATTGCTTCAGACTCCTCATCCTCTATATCCATTCGAACATGGTCGGGTAGGTGTGCTAGTAAATCAACAAGCACCTTTATCTTTGAACTACTAGGTCTTGTTTTATTTATTGTGGCCATGTCCAAGTGGAATGATGTGCCTACTGCACTCGTCAATGAAAACAATGACTCCTTCACATAATATGTTGGAAGTAGGTTTGAAAAAGATATACAGGCCATTGCCTTTGAAGTTTCTTCTTCCAATTTGAACTTGGAGTCATATATAAATGGTTGCATTTGGTATGAACCTTCCTCCTTAGATTTAAGATAATAGGCTGTCTTAGAGGATAGATTAATGAAATCTTCTCTTAGTAATAATCGAATCAATATGTACCTATTTCTGAAGTAACTGATCTAACAATCCCCTTTTATCCCACACTGTGATGGAATAATCACTATTAATTCATCCAATTCAGGCCACCCATACCAAAATTTTCCTACTATGGCATGTTGTAGATTCTCCATTATGTCCATCTTTTTCACTTGTGCTTCTATCCATCTTATATATGGCTCCCCATGTAGTAATGTTACTGGCTTGACAGGAATTAGATTTGTATCCTTGTGTTTTTGTAGGAACTTCTAGGGTTTCAGCATTTCTGCGTAATGCATCGTGTTGTCTGAGTTCCGATCAGGGCTAGAATTAGTAGTGGGCTGGTAGAAGAGGCCTGGCCAGCCACTATCAATGGCTGCCCGGAGGCCATTGTCGCCATGGTTAGGATTCAGTCAGCTATTTGGGTTGAGAGTATTAGCCGCTCTATAAATGATTCATTAACAAGCTAACTCCTCAATCTGGCTATAATGAATATACTTTGATTCCTCAGAAGGTGCTTGCAAATGTGTATATTAAACATTACTAGTGGAGTGACAACTAATTTTGATATGTTCAGTGATATCATTATCATTATATTATACACCTAAATCATATTTACAGTTAAAGGAGTACTTGAACATTAAATAAACCAACACGCTGAGATTCTCAAGCCTATCCTAAATCAAGAACTAGACGAACAAACTTGTGCTCTATTTATTTAAATTCAGCACTGAGATTGAGTCTTTGGGTGATTCAATGCAAGAATTAAACGTTAAAATATTCTTACCACCTGTCGGATATTGTATCTTATCTTGCAGCTCACTAATAATAGCATTCTTGTGTTCTTTTTTCGTCCAAATTGCTGCATTTCCAAATATCGTCTAGTACTAAAACTGAAGATACAAATACCTCTGAAATACACCTCTGAAATACACTACTACCCCCTACCCCCAACCCCAAAGTAAGGAACCTTGGGGGGGTATGATACATGTCAAATAGTATAACATGAAGCTAATGGAAAAGCTTGAAACTTCATGGTCCAAACTAGCTGAAAATATCATCTGATACATAGACATACCAGGAAGGCCTCTTGATGTATTTAAGTTGAATTTTGCCAAACAATTCGGCAAATTCACAAACTAGCCTCTTGACAGAACATGACCAAACTATGATGACTTATTTGTCCCATACACTATTATAAGGTGGAGAAATAGAGAGATGAGAAAAGCCTTGTTGAAGCGAAAACGGCCACCATGAAGTAGTACGAAGATTGTTTTGAGACATGATTAGATAAAATAAAAGGAGCAGGAGAAGAGCTACGGCTCTTATCACACAGTACCTCTGACTCCAGGTTATAGAATTCTGTCATCTCCGCAGCAAGTATAGGATTATAAACAAAGGCAAGGTCGATTAGTTATAAGAGCAATGATGGTGCCCCATTGGAACGTCAACACCAAAGGCAGGCTTCATCATCAAGTTCATGACATAAAGATGTCTGAAATTCATGAAAATTTAGCAAATAAGCTACAAAAATACACAGCTAACGACAAGGAGAGTGAGAACCTGAATACCAACTAAATATATACCTGAAGTGCTCTATACCAGATTCAAGCTTTCAGGCACTTGAGCACCTATTAAAACTTATGCACGTAAACGTCCAGGCTTTGCGCAAAGGAATAGAAGAAATAAAATTCAGATAAAAGTGCAATAAAACAATCAAACATTTGAATGTCACTTTTAAGCTCTATTAGAAAAGGAATGAAAGAAACACTTTACACATTGCTTAATTGTTAACTGTAGCTGGCTTAGTGAATGTCCTATTGTTCAAGACAAAGAAAACTTAAAAGGACATTCAAGTTTTGAATGGCCATCTTTTAGCAACATCCAATGCTTTATACTTCATAGTCACCTCGAGATGGATACATTACTGGTACACAGGGCTCAAGTGAATTCAACATCACGAAGTAGACCTTGACTCTTCTGCACTCCTCCCACACACCATCCCTATTTTTTCCAAAATAAAAAGAAACGAGAGAAAGACAGCCTTACTAATCCACGGCCCGTAAATGGAAACAAGCACCAGCTTATGATGCAACTTAAAAGAAAGAAAATCAATTTAATTTGAGAAAATTCTCCTACCAGTTCACTTGGAAGAAATCCGGCTTAAGAAATGTAGCTTGCTGCTTGAAGCACCAGCTTTTCCACTGTGTGCATGACCTACATTTCCAACTTCAATTGAATCTTCGTGTTTGGGGAAGCTTCTCTTGAAGGCATCAGCCAATGACGTAGAAGGAACAGAAGCATCACTTGTTATCTGTAACAAATTAGAGAAATAGAGCAATTGTTTGCAACATGCATATACAACAAACAAGACTACTAAATGAAACACCAAGAGTGTTTTATGTTAAAATGCCACTTCAATACTGAACAATGATGTAACTAAAATGGGATGGACAAAATCAACAACAGTCTTCAGCCTACATTGAACTTACATTTTTTCCAGCACGATTATCAGATTTCAGATTGGTTGCTGATCCATCACCACGTACAAAATTACCTGATACCTTCTGTTTTGTAGCTTCAGCTAAGTGTGTGGCATTATTGCATCCTAAATGAATTATATAAAACCAGTTAAATATCAGTAAACTCTCAAACAAAATATATAATTTGAGATTTACTCCTTCTCTACATCGCAGATATTAAAGGGAATCGATGATTGCCAGGACTATAACAAGTTAAAGGTCAGCTAAATGGAGAAAAACTAGTCATACTTGAGGAAAGTTCATAAGTTTTATTAATTCAAAGAGCTAGATCCCAAGGTATTAATCTGATGAAATGGAGTCATCTGGAAAGGTCAAAAGTCAAACGCCCCTGCAGATTGTAAAAACAGTAATTATTTTACACACACATCTCACAAGTTGTCTATACTGCAGCTCCGAAAACTGAGAGAACCCCATACTACAGATTGCTAATGAAATGGCTATCATATTTGGAGATTGGAATCGGCATATAAAAGAGCTAATATGCAACTGTAAAACAAGTTACCTTGCTTATTTAAAATTTTTGACAATGCTCCAGTACCCGTCGTTACAGAAAGTGGATGCAGACTCTGCAATTTCCATTGGCAGAGAAAGTAATATCAAAATGGGTTGAAATAAATCGAATTTACTTTTTATAAATATGATATACAACACCAGATGTTTTCATACATGGAAAAATATTTAAAGCCGAGGATAACAACACTTTCACCGAAAAATGAAGTCATGAAATTACTAACCGGTAGTTCTAGCTGCGACTTTGACCTCTGTGTCTGCTGATATTTCAAGATGGTCCAATCAAACACATAATCCAATTTATACCCTGATGGGATAGAAAACAGTAGTCACACAATACAGGATTCAGGAAAAAATCTTAAACGAATTAACTGCTAAATCCTGCAAGAATGCATGTACATTGGAACTCTGCCCAAGAAAGATCAAGCCTATTCGCAAGAAACTTACAAAAGTACTGAACTTACGCAGCAAAACAATTGAAGAACTAATCGTTCTGGATAGGGAATCCAATTAGTCTAGAGAACTTAGGTTTACCCTCTATAGTAGAATAGTTATGGACACAAAATACTTCATGCTTTTGACGCTCCTAATCTTACATGTTCATGATCACAATAAAATGTTTTTCAGACTTTGTTTTTTGTTCTCATATGAGACCCAAAAAGATCCTATCCAGGAGTCAGAGTACAGTAAGAAATGCAGCGACAACATAAACTTCATTTTCTTGTGCTAGAATCCGAATTTTAGAATCTGTACCTTCACGTGTAAATAAGTCACGAAACAAGCGTTTCAGGAATCCATAATCAGGGCGCTGGTCAAATGTTAAGGAGTGACAATAGTGCAAGTATGAAGCAAACTCCACTGGAAGAGATTTGCATAAAACCTATAACGAGAAAATTGAATGTCAGTATCTATTTAACTAAACGAAATGAAACCACCGTGAATGTCTTAATTAACCTAATAAAGTTCTAATTATAGCACCCATTACCACAAAAATAGTTTGAGATACACCATCATTTATTTTTCTGGTTATGCAATCATAGAGCCCAAACATGGAACGGGCCAGCTGATGTTCAAAGAAGCTTTAGATTTCAAATGGCCAAATACAGGTCATTTCCAAATTCTCATAGTCGATGAGAGTTAATACAAAGTTACCAAACGATCTATTTAGGGACCCTTCTAGTCTGACCTATAAAAGATGTACAAACTCAAAGCAAAAAGAACAAGAATCTAGTCATCCGCCCCCAAAGCAGTCGTTTAGAGGTCAAAGAGCTGTAGTGACAATCTAGGCAACTAAGGTTTAGATCCAAGTAGAGGACACATCAATTCTTCCCATCTACTTCGAGGGTGTTTGGTTTAGCTTATAAGCTTGTCAAACCAACTTATAAGCATTTTCTAACTTTTTGTAGTGTTTGGTTTTACTAAAAAGTGCTTTAAAAAAGTCAAAAGCCAAAAGTTGGTAAATACCAACTTTTTATTTTTTTTCTTATAAGCCATTTAAGTTTGACCAAACTATTTACCTTTTTATCCCATAATATTTTTTTTAATTTCAGTAATACCCTCACTCAAATCTTTGACAAAATTTTATTTTTTTGTGCATATTAGGAAAAAAAAAATCTGAAAAGAAAAAAAATCGAGGTAATATTTCGAGGTAATATTAATTTATTTAAATTATTATATTCGATTTTACAAATAAGAAATAGAACTATAACTTAATAAAAAGTAAAGCGAGTTTTGCCTCAATTTTATTTCAGTTTTCAAAATTTTCAAAAAACAGAAAAAGAAGAAGACTATCTCTAACTTCTCTCTATCTTTAAAATAATAATATAATTAAAAATTAATTTAAATTTATGATTTTTTTATGTTTTTAAAATATTTTAAAACATAACTTGTGACTTTTGAGATTTTTGTTTTTTTTTGAAAAATCGATCCAGTCCGTCGTTTTTTTTAAAATAAATTAAGTTTCAACACTTAAAAAAGTGTTTTAAGCACCTTATATTTAAAAGCCACTTTTTTCAGCTAAATCAAACGGGCTCTTGGGCCTTGATACACAAGACGCCAGTACGGCATTGGAGCAATGCAGTAGGCACTGGGTGAATTAGCCCCAGGTGCACATAAGCGTAGCCCGACACCATCTATATTATAGGAAAAGGGCCAAAAATACCCCTAACCTATGAGAAATGGCTCATAAATACCCTCCTTCCACCTTTGGATTCAAAAATACCTCAACCCCAGTTTTGGCTCAAGAATACTCCTTCCCTTCTATCTTTTGCTTCAAAATTACCTCAACCTTTGAAAATTTAATATTTAAAGCTTTGAAATTTTATTTGATTAATTTGATATATCGTTATTTTTTTATAATATATTAAAAAAACTAAAAAAAATAAAAAAAATAAAAAAAATAAAAATATTTTTAATTTTTTAAAATATTAAAACTATTATTTTAATATATATTTTCATCATTAAAAATATTATTCTCTTGATAATCTTGTATAAAATGGAGAAGTGCTAATATTTAGATAATGTATCAACTTTGTTTTATTTTTTAATTAGTGAAATGCATATATTTTGAGACTTTAAATCTAAATAATTTTTTAAATCTTTTTATGAGATTAAGAAATGAGTGCATAATTAAATATTATTTAAAAAATTAAATATGAAAACTAAAAAAAATAAAAAAAATAAAAAAAATAAAAAAAATAAAAATGTTAAAATAATAATATTATTATTGAGAAATTTGATCATACATACACTACAAAAGACGAAAATGGAAGAAGTTAGTAAATAATTAAAAATAAGTACTATGTTAGTTTGTGAACAAACAGCAAGCAGTTTTAGTAATAAATAATTGAAAAAGGCCAAAAATACCTTTAACTTATTTCTGGCTAAGTATTTAATATTGAAGTAAGAAAGTGTCAAAATTTAAAATAGAAAATTCTCTTACTTTACACATAAGAGATCGTCATTTTCATATATAAAGTGTCTAAAAATATCCTCAAACTTGAAAATTTTAATATTTAGAGATTTGAATTTTTTTTACTTTATTGAAAAACAAAAAAAAAAACATGTAATTTAATTAAAATACAAAAATTAAAAATTTAAAATACAAAAAAAATTATAAATTAAAAAAAAACATATTATAATGAGTACCTTTCTAGATCACCTTGATTAGAAATTGATTTTATTAATTTTATGAATTTATGATTTTGATTTTATAAAATTTCAAACCTTTAAATATTCAATTTTCAAGATTGAAGGTATTTTTAGACCAAAAGGTGGAAATGGAGGGGTATTATTCTTGAGCCAAACTTTAAAGGTTGAGGGTATTTGGAAATTATGAGTCACTTCTCATAGGTTAGGCCTTAGCCTTTTCCTCTTATATATATACACAAATTAAGAAACAAAGGAATATAGCCATCCAACTTTTCTAAGACACCTCAATTGTTGTTGATACTTTTTCTCACGGATTCTGGCTATATTTTTGCTTGTATCAGCTTGCACTTGCCATGGATACATGAGAAAGTCAACCAATTAATTCTGTCAATAAGAGAAAAGAAAAACAAAACCAAAGAAAAAACAACAATAGTAAATAAGAAATAGCATAGAGGAGAAGTGGCCACACTCGCCTCTCAAGAAATATAAAGAACGCATTTTCAAGAGATTCCAGATCATCCTCCGGCTTGCTCTAGAGATTTGGAAAGAGGATATTTTAGTATAATGTCCAATCTCAGAGATAAGAAACCAAAATACAACAGAATTTTACCTATTCCCAAATGAGTACGTGTCCGGTATACCTTTGCTGTCCCTGCTGCTCTTGTTCTCTCTGTAACAGTAAAGGAGTGCAGAAAGAATAACTTCAGCACCAAGAAGTGCAAGAACCACTGTTCAAGTAATTGGAAAGAACTAGAAGTTTTAAATTGGGGAAGAAACAGAAAACCAGAAAAGGCATTTCTTTCTTAGATGATGAAGCCTTGTGGGATTTTTCTATAAATTAATAGGATATGCCTTTACAGTTTGACAATTTTCAATAATACAAATATTTTCAATCATCAACTCCTTAATATACAAAGAACCAAGTATCATATAAAGAAACTGATAACAATAAATAAAATTTAAGTATAGCAATATAATTTTCACTTAAAATGATGTTTTGACACTGTAAAAGCAGTGGTGTTGAATATACTGAACATCAAAAGTCATATGATTCCAGAGGAAAGTTGCATAAAAACCAAATATAGCACACCTGTAAGGAATATGACGGTTTGTGATGGGTCACGATATCTTTTGCAAGTCCAAAAATCAATAATGTAGACCTGTTTTGTCAATAGGGAAATCAAGAATAAAAAAACAAAGATAAAACAGAATATCACAGGAAAAATAATGAGTGGTTAAATGACCATGACATGACCGTGAAGCTTATATCGGCTTCTGCCCCCACTCTAATTGTGTTTTGATCTAGTGGTAAGAGTTCAACACATGATGTGGCTTAGGCGCACATCACAGGTCGAATCCTGCCGCAGACAAAAGCCTGGTATTTAAGTGGAGAAGGGTAGAGGGTCGGGCCTGTAATCCATCGAGTTTCGAACCATGTGCCACTGGTCCTCGGGGTTTTCTTGCTTATAAAAAAATGACCGTGAAGCTTATCTGAAAAGGTCATCACCTGATTTGCCTTCCTGCCAAGACCCATGAGAAAGTTATCTGGTTTTATGTCTCTATGTAGAAATCCTTTTGAATGCAAATACTCTATTCTTGTAATCTGCTTTTGTCACAGAAAAGAATCTCCAGTACAGTTAGAAGCATAATTCCATGATAGATATCATGGGATAAATGCAACAATATTAAAGGCATTCATAACAAACATGCTTGATAACCACATACTTCTGCAACATGTTCTATCTAGAGACTACACCACACAAACTTAAACAGCTAAATAAACTCAAAGGTAGCAAAGTAAGGCAATCCTCCTTACCAAACTAAAAAGCAATACAGAAAACATGCATTACCCAAAAGAAACAGAGGTATGCATATTCTGATTACTCATCTGATCGGCCAAACATTAGGACAGTTTTCAGCGAGAATTTCCTCCCACAGTGTACAACGAGGTCTTCAAGACTGGACCAAGTGTCAATAATAAGCACGCTGTCATTTCCATCTACACTCCCACGCCATTTTATATTAGAATACCACCTGGAAATAAAACCAACAAGTAATAATGAATACTTCTCCATTTCAATTTACCTGGGCAATGTTTGAATAGGGCATGAAATTTTTTAAAAAAAGGAAGACTTTAAAATCATAAACATGCCACAACATTAGTTGCATAAATAAAATTTTAAAACTTGTGGTCTTAACCATGTCATGATAGTTGGGCATCCACAAGAGCTTCATGGGTTAAATGGGAAATTAATTAAGTTAAATTATTTTCAAATTTAGAAAGTGGCCTTTTTTTTGGTTTTTCGGGAATGAAAATAAAAAGGAAATGTTGTCACAAAAAGTAACCAAGGAAGACATACTTCCTCCCTGAAGTATAGTGTACAGCTTTGCCTCATAAAGCAACTGAGGGTGTCTTGTCTGCCTATTTTCCTGTAATCACAAAGAGAAGAGTCAAACAACTGATTCAGCTTTTATTCCAGCAACCATAACTAAGATTTTTTCTTTTGATATCCAACCTCAACTGAGATTTCTAACTCAAACATTCTTAATACTAGATATCCACGCATCCTTCATCCACGTCAGGGATATTTGGGAATTTTATCAGTATACTTATTTTTTTTAATCATGATGTTATAGCCACTTGCGCGCAACATGATGGATTTTATCAGTAATACTGTAAGTTTTGTTTAAAAAATACATAACTAAGGAAGATTATTTGTTTGGACTAAACCAGGAAATACATCATGCTATAGAAATGGAAAAGGTATGATAAAATTATGGGATCAAATTAATCTACAAACTACATTGGGTTGAGAGTAACGCGTGCTTCCAGATGGAGGAGCCAGCAGATTAACAATAACCTTTAGAAAGACAATGTAATAATTTCACATGTACACATATTGATGACAAAAAGAGTAGTTAATTATGTAATAAATCCACACAAACAAGGTGACTTGACTACCAACTCAAAGCAGCAATAGGCAAATGAGCATACCACCAAGGCCTCAGAACGAAACCCCATAATATTGGAACTTTGAACCAAATTTGAAACAAACAAGGATGATGATGAAAGATTGGCTCAAGAGGAGAATACTATGAAGGCAAATGTTGCAAAAGATAAAAGAATATGATGAAATATCTCTATGCATAGAAAAAGTGGTAAGAGATAGCTCGAAATGGAGGAAGTTATCTATTTCCACTTTCAGCCGGGTATGGTGAATCCAAAGGATGCCCGCCTTCTAGATGGCACTACTACAGAAACAGTTATAAATATTTCCAAAAGAGGAAAGCACTTTATCGAGGATGATAATAGTACCAAGTATGGATTACTAGATGATGGATGACTGGCAGAGGGGGGATTTCTTATTGAGTGATCAAGTGAAGCGAATTATAAAGGGTATGGAAAAGTTCCCAAGATTAATTTATTATAATGAGGATAATGATACTAGTACACCTCTCAAAAGATTTATGGTTCAAGAGAATACCATAGGAGAATACTATCCTTAGGTAAATGGTTTGGCAATTGTTCGGTGAATGCCATAGAAGTTACAGCAGACGATTACTTGAATTCTGATGATCAATGTACCATGTACTACAAGTTTTAGGAGAATATCTATGCTGGAAATGCTGATTTAAGCTGAGAAATTTCTTATGCATGATTATTCAGTAACTCTGCCGGTACAAGTTATCACATTGCCGTGCCAACCCGATAAAAAAGGAGGGATTGCTGTAGGCTAGTGGCCAGTGTAAAACTAGTTGATTCATGATGAATTTTCACAACACATACATCATTAGGACTGCTTACCTAGACAACATATTCCATCGACACAGATGGTGATAAAAAATAGGTTGTGTCCCACCACTGTCATTTTTGATGGGAGGGAGATGAGCTTGGGTTCTACATTGCGGGGATGTTCAGATAGTATATGCTAGGTCTCATGCACATATGTCTGATAGGTGTGTAATAAGGGAGTCACATCATGGATGTGTTTCTTGAAACCCTTTCACACTCATGTCAAGTCAAGGTATTGTAGAAAAAAATTACAACAAAATCAGATCCAATTTATCATAATCAATTAGTCAACATATTAGTTAACCGTCTGAAAATTAATTAGCTTAGCAAATTATTTATCCTGCTGTGAAAAAAGATTCAACAAAAGACAGAAATAAGTGGGTAAAGCAGCTAGTCCCGCCACATCAGCGGCCCAATGTGGTGCAATAGAAGGGTTCCTGATATGGACAAAATAGGGATAAGAGGCTAGTATAATAGATTCGGATTCGCCTAAGTAGCTGGAACATAGGCTCTTTGACAGAAAAGTCAACGGAATCAGTAGATACCATAAAAAGGAGGAGAGATAATATTCTAGTGAGGGAGGGAAGAGATAAGATTATATCTAAGTAGCAGAGACGAAATCTTTTACAATTTAATCATATTGGTTGGAGTTGGCATAAGAGGGGCATAAGAGGAAAGGAGAAAAGTTTGGGAATAACAACGCCGTGTGTGATATGGGATGTCATTTTCTAGAGAGAAATTATGGGATGTCATGTAACAGTGGACGACTTAAGAAAGAGCATGAGGATTTTCTAAAATTGTTCTTAAGCCACATGCTCACTTGTATAAATTTTTGACATCAAGTTGATGTTTCTTTAAGGAAAAATCTAAATCGATCAAATATTACACTGACAATGAAGCTGAACATTTAAAGTTTGCTTGGCATATAGAACATTTCTTTTTTCCTTTGGCACGTATAAAGAACTTCTGGTTCTGGACAAATATTCATCATTTTTAATATTTAACCTAAATGCCACTGGTCCCCATTAATATCTACCCAAAGACAACACCTCAAGCTTATCAGAGTGATGTGCATATATCTATAAGCATGATGGGAGACTTATAATGTTCAAAGCTGTACTAATTAATTAGCATAGCTAGATATACAAAGCTGCCTAACAACAGCAACAGCTCAAACAACAACAATTTTTTATGCTAATTAAAGAGAGACATAAAATCTAGGCAAGAAAGCTTACAATTTTAACAGCAACAATCTCAGTTTCGATGTGTAGCTGAAATATTAGCAGAAACCATAAAGAACAATCAGATTCTAGAAATATAAACCAAAAATATCAAAAACATAAAGAAATGAGAGGAAAACAGAAGAAGGACAGACCCAGATATATAACGCCAAAAGACCCGCTTCCAATCTTCCTACCTAACTTGTACTTCTCTCCAATTATTCTCTCCATACAGATTTTATACAGTTCTTGATTCAATCAAAAGAAACAAAGGGTTTTGTGAATTTACAGATGTATCTTCAAGTATCAAAGTGAAAACCAAGAACTTCTACGAGGAAGGGTTGAACTCCCTCCGAGAGAAGAATTAAAAAGACAAGATTTCTACTCCTAAACCTTTGACTTTTCCTCCCTACGACGGGATTTTGTCCACAGTCATTATGGTCGTTCGGCCAGCTTTTAAGCAAATGGTCCTCAAATTTAAGAGTCGATCTTGTTTCATCCTCTAAGTTTCTATTTCTGGTGTGCAATTTTGATTCATGCAAACGGATAAGCGGGATATTAAAAATTTAACGGAATAACTTTACACATTCGTGGGTGTTGACTGCTCCAGCCTCCGGAATTGAAGTAAAAGTAAAACAACAATGAAACGACGTCAAGTCTTCTGATTAAAAAAAAATATGCTCTTTTAAAAATAAATAACTGCAATATAACTTGAGGGTTGTTTGGTTATGGTTTAGTTATAGTATAGTAATATATGAATTAGTTATGAGGAAATTTATATATTATTTTACAGACAGTTATTCATTTATTAGTTATGCAAGTGCTTGTTATGTAGGTATTATTTATGTAGGATTTATAGTTATTGAAATTACAATACATCACTATTAATTATTAAATATTTAATTTATTATAATTAATATATATATTATTAATAAATAAATAAGTAAACAAATAGTATAAGATTCTTCCTATTTTTTCACAAAAATAATATAACTTTTTTTTATTCTAATAAAAGAGGACTTACAGCTCTTTAAAAAAAATTAGTCAATAATGTTTTTTAGTTTAAAAATTGTGTACTCACATATCGAATTATAAATCGTGAGTCGGCCATAATCATAAATCATAAATCATGAAATTCATGCATACTTGTAAACATGTATATAATTAATATTCATAAATTCATGATGAGAATTTGAGAGAAATCATATCATAAGTAATAAATCATAATGGGTTAATAAACATCAAAATCTAAGTAGAATCATAACTTGATTTATCATGAAACATACATAATCGGGCATAGTTTTGTAGAAATTTAAATCCATAAGTTTATAATTGAAATAGTTGTAAAAT